>ML785575.1:536869-631405 GCA_009831015.1 Picea engelmannii
CCCCCCCCCATGACATGCCTCCTAGAAAACTCTTAACATGTCTGAGTTAAGCTCTTTTCTGACTCGTCTAAAAAGAAAAAGGATTGTTGAGTGATTTGACCCTTTCACACTCGTTAAACAATACATGAAAGGTACCGAATTTAATTTAAGCTCTTTTCCAACTCATCTTCAAAAAGAGAAAATATTTTCGAGTGAACTTGTCTCTTTCACACTCGTAAATTGGATTGGAAAGGACATATATTTGGCATAAGTTTATCCGTTTTTAACACCAAGTAGACTAAATGTCATGAAAAAGGACATTTTTTGGTGTTAAGTTGTGATTTCATCTCATACCCTTGCTTACAGTATTGAGCCTATAGCCAATTCTCGCTTTGCGTTATAAATTGTTTTCCTCAGCAATTTTTGCATCCTCAACCAAGCAGAGCCTTGTTAATATCCTTCACAATTTGACACCCTATACCTAGGAGGGAACATTCCCCTGAGTGTCTATCTCCCGCATGCATCTCCTTGCATTGAGCATAGGTATGTTCCATTTCTGGAACTATTTATGCTTACTTGTGAGACTAGTTTCCTCCTTTGTATCATAACATTCATTTGTCTATGAAAAAATAAAAAACGACGGGTGGGAAGGGAGTATTATCTTGTATTGGTAGAAACTGTATCACCTTTGAATAGAGAACAAAGTTATTGAGTCCATTCATCATCATAATTTTTGGATTAGCATGGCTTTATGATGCAGACCCCCCTTCTCTCCTAAGGTTTGTGTGACGTCCCGGTCTAGGATCGATCAATAACTGAGCCTGATTGACTGTCTAGGTCTCTGCCAGACCCCAACCCCACTTACACAAGTCATTTCTCCATATGTGTAGGATGAATGAGTCTCGCAGTTTCTCTCCTGAGTGTTATTCGAACCTCAACGCCAAACGGGTGTTATCTCTTCTCTGGTAAGACCCTTTCCCTGACGCGACCACAGACCGTGACCACGAGCCTAAACAAAGGCGCCTCATGATTTCACGAGTCAAGTATTTGTATGAGAGTCACCCTGACTCTCCTGATATCTAAAACCCTGACAAGGGTCTAGCGCTCGCTAGCTCCTCCCTTACCCTCTTTCCAAATGACCCCTGATTATGACTTGGGGCCAAACCTCCAAGCGCATTGGGATTTCGTGTATCGGGAATTCTCGCTGTGAATCACTTATGTTCCCCGACTCCCGAAATGTCGATATTTCAGAGCTCTCAATTCGACGGTCCTTCTTTCCCCATGATTTGATCGTTCATATTGCGTCAAGATTTCGCATATCGCGAATTCAAAAGACTTTCCACCTCTACTCTCTTGATCCTCGAAATACTGAAATGACGATCTTTCAGATCTGACAGTCTAGATCCTTCCTTGATCCAATGACTCAGATCAAGTTACAATTTTTCATTTTGTGAGTCCTTGTGACTCAAACTTTGAATCCCCCAAGCCACGGATCAACGAAACGTTGGTATCTCACCAAGTGCCCTCCTTGACGATTGACGATCCCGATCTTATTCCGGGACTTCAGGTCTACGCATTTTGGCGATCTCAATTTTTAAACTGAAAACGCCACGATGATTTTCCCAGAGTGAATGACCTGTTGACAGGTGTCCTCCAACAGATCGATGCCTCACGTGTCATTCATGAAAACACAAACAACAGGGAATTGCAAACAATGTTCACACCATGCATTGGATCAATTTTCCTCTATTATATTTAATAGTAAAAAATGGCTACAACTGAAATAAAAAACAATAACTGGAATCTGAAATCTACTACTAGCTTGCAACTTCAAAATCTACTTTCTAACTAGCCTCAGCTAGGCGTACAAAATATCTATTTATCTCAGAGGGCTCTTAGGGTTCCCCCTGGATACTTGTCTACTCTATAACTTAACCTAACTACTATCTAGACCAGTCACATTCCAGAGCCAGAGTGGAAACTCCCACTTCGTTCGTAATCGTTCAAGCGTGTTTCACGGGATTTTTCCGGCATTGAGTTCAAGCGTGCATCAAAATATCAATTCCAGTGTTGAGTTAAGGTAGCTTCAAAATATATGCCGTAACTGCCAGTGTTGATCTCTCGTACATATTCCTAGACGTTGATAGGTCTTGCTCCAGGTGATTTCCAGCAATGCTCCTGCATCATACTCCCCTTGAAAAAAATTCATGGACTCCCATCCATGAGCTCCCACACTGGCTTTCCATGCTTCTAGATAGCAGCTTTGTTTTCTCAAATGGAATCTTCCATTGGGTGTCCCTTCCACTTGACCAAATATTCAAAATAGGTCTTCCTTCTGGTCTTCTTGCGAATCCTCTGATCAACAATCTTTTCCATCTGTGGTTTTTCTGCTATAGGCATTTGTTTCTCCCACTGAATCTTCTCTTGATCTTCTAACCCCTCTGTGTCATCTTTCCTGTGAGGATACAAGTCTGAAACATTGAATATGGATGATATGCCCACATCATATGGAAGCTCAATCTCATAGTCGTTTGTATCAAAATTCCTCAAGATCTTACATGGTCCTATCCTTCTTCATCTTTAACTTGTTATATGTTCCCCTAGGGAACCTTTCTTTTCTGAGATGTGCTAGAACCTGATCTCCTACTTCAAATTTAACTTCCCTGCAATGTTGATTAGCTCTGCGCTTGTACTCCTGGTTAGAACTCTGTAGCTGTCCTCTGATATGGCTATGGAGCCTATGCATTTCTGTAGAAAAATATTCTGCTCCAACACTCTTGATCTCACTCTGTTCCAAGTCTCTCAACTTAGATACTCCCCTGGGTTGCATTCCATACAATATTTGAAATGGGCTCTTTCTAGTGCTCTTGTTTGGTGAGTCATTGTATGAAAAATATGCTTGCGACAGAATCTGATTCCACTGATTATGGTGCTCAGTGACCAGAATCCTCAATAAATTTCCAAATCTTTTGTTTACCACCTCAGTCTGCCCATCTGTCTGGGGGTGATAAGCTGATCTAAAGGAAAAATATGTCCCCAACTTCTTCCATAGTGTTCTCCAAAAGTGACCGACAAATTTTGTGTCTTTGTCTGAGACAATGCTTCTGGTTAGGCCGTGAAGTCTGACCACTTCCTTGAAAAATAGATTTGCAACATGTGTTGCATCACTGGTCTTCTGGCATGTGATAAAATGTGCCATATTTGAAAATCTATCCACCACCACAAATATGGAATCAAATCCTCTTTGCGTTCTTAGTAGTCCCAACAAAAAATCCATGCTTATTACATCCCAAGGCCTCTCTGGTATTGGAAATGGTTGATACAATCTAGTGTTCTGTCTCTTCCCTTTTGCATGTTGGCAGATCCTACATCTGTTCACAAAATTTATCACTTCTATTCTCATACCTAGCCAATAGTATGAACTTCTCAACTGTGCAAATGTTTTATCATGGCTGAAATGTCTAGCCAATCCTCCACTGTGATTCTCCTTCAAAAGGTTATCCCTCATTGAGCATTTTGGTATGCATAATTTATTTCCCTTGAACAACAATCCCTCTTGTATCATGTACTTTGTCCACTGGTTTCTATCTCTCAGCACAGGATTTGCACATGATTCATATGCCTCTTTGAAATCTGTATCATCACAGTACATGTCCTTAAGGTGTTCAAACCCTAAGGTCTTCACTCAGAATTCCTGTAGAATCAAACATCTCCTGCTTAATGCATCAACAACTTTGTTAGCATTCCCAACAATATGTTTTATGACAAAATTAAAATTTTGCATAAACTCAACTCATTTTGCATGCCTCTGATTCAATTTTTCCTGCCTGGTGAATTGTAAAGCATGGTTATCGCTATACAAGACAAATTCTTGTGGGACAAGATAATGTCTCCATTTCTTCAAGGCTTGAATTATGGCATAAAACTCCTTTTCATACGTGGAGTATTTTCTCTCGGTCTCATTCAGCTTCTCACTGAAATAGGCAACATATCGATTATTCTGACTCAAAATTGCTCCTATTGCAACTCCACTCACATCACATATCACCTTAAATGTCTTTCCAAAATTTGGCAAGACCAGAATTGGTCGTTCTGTTATTTCTCCTTCAATATATTGAATCTCCTCTCGGCCTCTTCCATCCATTTAAAATACTTGTGCTTATTCTTCACTGTATCCATCAATGGTGCACAAATCCCACTAAAGTATTTGATGAACTTCCTATAGAAACTTGCCAACCATGAAAGCTCCTTACTTCAAACATACTCCTTGGTGGCGACCATTCTTTGATCGATTTCCCCTTCTTTGGATCCATCTTCAGTTCATTCAAAGAGATCACAAAACCCAAGTAAATGAGTTATGTATTCATAAAAGAGGACTTCTTCAGATTTATCAATAGCTTCTCCTGTTGTAGCCTCCTCATCACTAATGTCAGGTGCTTCAAATGCTCCTCTTTAGTCTTGCTAAAGATCAGTATATCATCCAGATATACAACCACAAACTTGCCAATGAAATCTTTTAGTATTCTATTCATCAGCCTCATAAAAGTACTCGGGGCATTTGTTAAGCCAAATGGAATAACAAGCCACTCATACAAGACTTCGTTTGTCTTAAAGGCTATTTTCCACTCATCACCTTCTCTCATCCTGATCTGGTGATATCTGCTTTTCAAATCTATTTTGGAAAATAAATTTGGTCCACTTAAGAAGTCCATTAAATCATTCATTTTGGTTAAAGTAAATCTATACCTTATGGTGATGTTGTTAATGGCTCTCGAGTCTATACACATTCTCCATCCTCCATCCTTATTTGGACTTAACACAGTTGGTACTGCGCATGGACTCAAGATCTCTCTGACCAAACCCTTGTCTAACAATTCTTGGACTTGGTTCTTCACCTCCTCATTCTCTCGAGGTGTCAATATGTATGCTTATTTGTTTGGCAGACTTGCTCATGGTATCAAGTCAATATGGTGGATGATACTTCTAACGGGCGACAATGAGTTAGGCAGCTCATCCACCACTATGCCAATGGAATTATCCAGCAATTCCTGAAATTCTTCAGGTAAATAATCCATCGATGTACTTGTAAGGATAACTCTGGGTTTCCTCACCACAACGAACTTCATCTCATGTTCTTCCTTGACTTCTTTCAGGAGTTCCTTCCCACTCATGAGAAGTATGCTTGTGTTGGATTCGTCTTTCACTTTCTTCTCATCTATTGGCAACAACATGTGTTTTCTACCATTCTTCTCTAAGGTGTATGTATTCTTCCTCCCATCATGAATGACATTCCTGTCAAAATTCCATGGTCTTCCAAACAAAATGTGACATACATCCATGGGAATTACATCACATAGAATTTCATCTCTATATCCTCCTATCTTAAATTCAACCAAGAATTGTTTAGTAACCATTACTCGGTGTCCTTTCTACAACCATGAGACTTTGTATGGCTTCAGGTGTGAAGTTGTCTCCAACTCCAACTTCTCTACCATCTCTTTGGATTCTAAGTTATCAGTGCTCCCACTGTCGATTATCACCTTGCATACTCTGTCTTTAGTCTTGCAAGATGTTTTGAAGAGATTGTTTGTTTGCACCGACTTCTCAACTTCTTCCTTTGGTTTTAAGAGAACTTTTATCAATATCAGGGATCTCCCATCCTCTTCTCCTTCTGCTTCAACATTCCCTCTCTATACTTTTGAAATGTGAGCTTAACCTCCTCCTTTCTTTTTCTCGGGACATGCCACAGGCATAGCATCTTACTTCTCCTCTTTATCTTCTTCCTCTTCCTCTAGAAGAACTTCTCCCACCACCCTATCTTTCTCGGGAACTTCCTCCTCTTTCTGAGTGAGTGTGTGGTTTCTTAGCCTCGTTCTTAGACTTATGTGATTTGTCATGGGTAACTCCCTTACCTCTGTTTGGGGTTGGGATTTTACCACTTCCTCATTGGCTTTGTTTTCTGGCCAACTTCTCCTCTACTTTTAGTGCAAACTGATAAGCATCCTCCACTGTCTTTACTGACATCATGTTGAGCTCATCCTAGATTTCATATCTCATGCCATTTATATATGTGGCAAGTTTTTCTTCATATCTCTCCCTTTGTCCAGTTTTGATGTTCAGCCTATATAACTCCTCTGTGTACTCCTCAACTGTCATCCCTTTCTATCTCAGGTTCTGCATCTTCTTGAACAGATTTATCTGATAATCCTTGGGCATAAACTTAGCCTTCATCTTGGCTACCATTCTATCACAACTCTTTATCTTCTATTTTCCTTTGCTTCTCCTCTCAGCCTGCAGTTCATCCCACCACAACATTTCATGTCCTTTTAGCCTGGTGACAGCCTGTTTCACCTTTTTCTCTTCATTGAACTCTTCATAGTCGAAGTGTTTATCCATGGATCTTATCCAATCCATCATCTCTTTTGCATCTAAATTTCCTTCATACATTGGGACCTCTATCTTGGCTCTACCTCACAATATGGAAACTTCTCTCAACAAGCATTGTTCAACAACATCGTCTCCTACAGCTTCTTCAATGACATTCTCTCCCATGGCTTCTTCTCTCTCTGCATCACTGATGTCTCCAGTGTTAGGTACTCATCTCTGTGCTACCTCCATCACTTCTAATATTGCATCAAGTTCTCGCATCTCCCTTTCTACAGCTCGATTGGATAAAGGTGGTTTCACTCATCTCCTTGGTAGCATTGTGTTGTATGTCTGTCACACACAGAGTGAAACTCTGAGTTCTTTTTGTCTCTTCTCCTTTTCCTGTAGTCTGCAAGAAAAACTTCTCGCTCTGATACCACTTGATGCAGACCCCCCTTCTCTCCTAATGGTTGTGCAACCTCCCGGTCTAGGATCGATCAATAACTAAGCCTGATTGAATCTCTAGGTCTCTGTCAGACCCCAACCCCACTTACATGGGTCCTTTCTCCAAATGCACAGGCTGAATGAGTCTTGCGGTTTCTCTTCTGAGCGTTATTTGAACCTCAATGCCAAATGAGAATTATCTCTTCTTTGCTAAGCCCCTTTCCCTCACGCGGCCACAGACCGTGACCACGAGCCTAAACAAAGGCATGTCGTGATTTCATAAGTCGGGTATTTGTATGAGAGTCACCCTGACTCTCCTGATCTATGAAACCCCAACAAGGGTCTAGTTCTCACTATCTCCTCCCTTATCCTCTTTCCAAATGAACCCTCACTATTAAATGGAGCTAAACCTCCAAGCGTGTCGAGATTTCGTGTATCGGGAATTCCCGCTGTGAATCACTTATGCTCCCCGACTCCCAAAATGTCGATATTTCAGAGCTCTGAATCCGATGATCCTGCTTTCCCCACAATATGATGGTTCTGATCACATCGGGATTTAACTTATCGTGAATTTGAAAGACTTTCCACCTCTTCTCTCCTGATCCCTGAAGTACCGAAATGTTGATCTTTTAGATCTGACAGTCCAGATCCTTCCTTGATCCAATGACTCAGATCAAGTCGTGATTTTGCGTTTCGTGAGTCCTTACGACTCAAAATTTGAATCCCTCGAGCCATGAGTCAGTGAAACGTTGGTCTCTCACCATGTGCCCTCCTTGATGATGGACAATCCCAATCTTATTCCGGGACTTCGGGTCTCCATGCTTCGAAGATCTCAGTTTTCAAACTGAAAACCCCATGGCGATTTTCCCATAGTGCACAATCTGCTAATAGGTGTCCTCTAATAGATCGACAACTCATGGCTCTTCAGCTCTCCAAGCTTCGACAATCTCAAGATTTCATCCTCTGTGTTCTTTCAGAATGACTTCACCCGAAATTCACGATCTTGCGCCATGCATCCTGTTCTAGATCTGATGACCCAAATATCCTCTGGCACTTCGGGCTTCAGGAGTCGCAAATATCAATGTGACTCCTTCGCTCTTCTCCCAGAGTGCTTTCACCCAGATCTCACAGCTTCTCGACACGTGTCTCCCGCTTGATCTAACGGCTCTGGTCCATTCAGATGATCGAACGACTGAGATTTCACTTCAGAAATCTGGGACTCCAGATTTCGGGAATCTCAGATTTCAAACCTTGGTGGGGTTCCATGGATGCGAAGCATTAAATATCATGCACCTTGGCAAGATCATATGCATGTTGATCTCCCACGCTGTGATCCAACGACCTCTATTTATCCTCCTCCCGAGCTTCCGATCTTTCTGTCTTAGAAAATTTCTAAGTGTTTGAAGGTTCAAACCTTCGCTCCTCCTACAAGTCTGAGTCTTGGAGTTCGTTAACACTTACAAAAAAATGTTATTCCTCCTAAGAATTGTGTTTGTGGAGACTTCGAAATCCCACACACTCCTTACGTTTCAGGTATTTTCAACAACTCAGGTTCGAATATTTCTCCAAGAGAATCTCCTCTCGCCCTCCTGGCGTTCTCCTTTAACTCTGTTTGCAATCTGTGTCAGATTCTTATGCAGATTTGAATTCCTCCAGACGACTGTGCACACCATGCAATAGTCTCTTTTCACTCCTTGCAAATCCCCTTTGACCCTTAGTCAAATCACAGACCTGTGCACTCCTTGCACTATATCTCTACGCAAGAGTTTGAATTATTGTGGATGATTGTGCATGCCTTGCACTAGTCTCTTTGCACTCCTTGCAAAGGAAAAGTTTCGTGTTATCTCTTCTGAGCTTCAGAACAAAAACATGTTCCTTCAATGCACTCCTTGCATTTTGTGTGCACACATTGCACTACCTCAACATAAGACAAAAAATTTGCACTATGCTAACATTCACAGTTCCATCTACTCATAATGAGATTCTTTCATTCATTCATGAAAACAAAAACAACAGGTAATTTCAAACAATGTTCACACCAAGCATTGGATCAATTTTCCTCTATTATATTCAAAAGTGAAAAATGGCTACAACTGAAATAAAAAACAACAACTAGAATCTGAAATCTCCTACTATCTTGCAGCTTCAAAATCTACTTGATAACTAGCCTCATTTGGGTGTACAAAATCTCTATTTATCTTAGAGGGATCTTAGGGTTCCCCTTGGCTACTTGTCTACTCTATAAATTAACCTAACGACTATCAAGACTAGTCACATTCCAGAGCCGAAGTGGAAAATCCCACTTCGCTCGTAATCGTTCAAGCGTGTCTCACAGGAATTTTCTGGCATTGAGTTCAAGCGTGCCTCAAAAGATTAATTCCGGTGCTGAGTTAAGGCAGCTTCAAAATATTTGTTGTAACTGCCAATGTTGAGATCCCGTACAGAATCCTAGACACTAATAGGTCTTACTCTGGGTGATTTCCAACGATGCTCCTGCATCACTTTATGAAGTTTAGCTCATTACAAAGTCTTCTCTACCGACTGGTTACTCTTCCAGTCCCTATAGGGAAATTTCATTCATGCCTCCTACATCTCATGGTTTCATCGTTGAGTCTATGTTGTCAGAGTCTTCCATATGTCTCATGCTCTTGTTCAAAGGAAGCCTATCAACCTATGTAGACCACTTCTTAGAAATATTGACTTTGCATGTCGGCCATACCCTCAGTTTGTCTCAGAGTCATATGATACTGTAGTCCTATCACGCACGCTGATCCTACTTTCATCATTGGTAGGTAACCTTGAACCCAACAGTCGACATTTCTTCATTAGTTGTCGACTGGGTGGTTTCCCTTTTGTTCGACGGTAGGAAATATATTCACACATTGGGATTCATGTAGTGTCTTGGATGCCATTAGCCTTATTGGTGGTTTCCTCGCCTTTGTCAGCAATTTTCCTCATCGGATTCTATTCAGAGGGTCTTTTTTGTGTACCGCTTTCACTTGGCACACATGAAAGATGCACAGGGTCATTGGTTCATGAACATGTTCTTCGTCTGATTTCCTCCATATCATGAAGCTCCTGATTTGTACCTCATGCTGACTGAGGAGAGATGCCTTAATTCTATCCTTTCAGTGGGTCTCCTTCCATCGACTTCAACTCATCTATTCTGGAAACATAACCTAGAGTCTTATGAGTACCTTGAGGCTTGTAGTCATTAGTGGTAGGTTCTCTCACCATCGACAGTTGGGAATACATCAATGTCTCCTGATCTGTGGATTCTTCAGGTGTTCGACACCGACTCCTTTATTCACACTTGTAAGAATGTACTCGGTGCCTTGATACCTACTTTCATTATCGGTAGGTTGTCTCATGTTTGTTAACAGTATACTTCAATTACTAGTGATCAAATAATGTCTCATTGTGTTCGACCTCAACTCCTTTATTCACATGATGTAGACTTTTTGGACAACTGAGAGGGGGTGAATCAGATGTTATTGTTCTTAAAAAATTATACCCATTTTAAACTCTTTACAGAACACTCAATGATGATCATAATGATGCAGGGAAGTAAACAATAGAATATTAAACATCAATCACACACATGAAATACACAGAGACATATATTTCTTGAGGAAACCCATAAAGGGAAAAACCTCTTCATCTTGATATGATAAGTATTTTTTATTTTATTTACATTATCATTATTATGAGCACCAACTCATTGTGAGGCTACCACCTCTATTTTGCAAGCTGCAACTTGCTAAGAGCACCAAATCTCTGGATTCTCTAGCACCTACTAGAAGGAAACACCAACTCCTTGGTTTCTCTAGCACCCACTAGAAGGAAGCACCAACTCCCTGGTTTCTCTAGAACCCACTAGAAGGAAACAATAAGTCCCTAAGTGTTCCAACACCAACTGGATTGAAGCACCAACTTCCATTCACACAGGCACCAACCTGTATAACATAGAAAAATAGTTCTCCCTTCCACCACCTTGCCACCCTGGTTTTTCTGGCTACAACCAAATGGAAGCTACAAATCCCTATGTTCAAGCACCCACTTGAAGCTCTAAGGAAACCAATCCTCCCTCACACCTCCCTACCACCCTAAAATATTAATCTATTCTTCTTGGACTCTATCACACAATGATACATCGTTTATCTATGGCTTACCTGTCTCATCATTGTTCTGCTACGCTGCTCTTCTCTCCTGCATCAACGTCTCTCTTCTCGCATGAGTCACTCTCAATAGCAGCCTCCATCTCCTCTCTGTTCTACATTTTTTATCCTCTCTATGCACCTAATGCATCTAACATACCCAATACCTCTCCATGCCTCACTCCCATGTTCTGGATGCCTTTCTCACATCTAGTCCTCTCTTGATCATCATGGCAACTCTTCATCTTCTCTGGAAGTTACACCCATGTGTTCGCCATCACTGGGTGTTATGATGAGATTCATTAGCCTCTCTGGCAGTCAAGACTCTTCTTCTTCTCTATCACGGTCGAGCTCATTCTCTCTATTGCAGTTACAGACTTCAACGATTTTCCATCTGTCAATCGCCTCTATGAATAATCTTCATTCCACTGGTAGTTACCTCAGGACTCTTCAGCTCCTCTGGTGATCACCCTGTAGCTCCTCAAGTTGTTTGGCCGATTTCATCACTGCGTTCTGGCAGTTTTAGCCAGTCACATATGGATTCTTTGGTTTCTAAGCCCCTTTCTTCATGTGGCCTCCGGTGGTGAACAAATGCCTATTCAGAAGGCGACTCGCAACCTCAGGGATCTTGGTATGAGGCATCTCGACTCTCCCAAGTCACGATCTTTGAAATGCAGCTTAGCTGGGATAGCTCATTCCTTTCACATGACCATGAGCTGTGACCAAGTGCTTATTCAATAGGGCACTTGGCGATCTCGACGATCTCCAATGTAGATCCCAAAGACGTGCTAGATCCTCCCTTAATCCTCATCAATTTGACTACCAACTGTGACCAAGGGCCAATAAAGAGGGGTTCGTCACGATTTTTCATATCGTGAACTCTTGCTATGAGTTGCCTTGTATCTCCCAACTCACGAAATCAGAAATGGAGCTTAGCGGTGCTAGCTCCTCCCTTCATCCTTCAACTATGTGACCTTGGATATGACCACGGGCCAAACATTTGAGTTCTTCACTCTCTAGATCAACGGTCCACATCCCTCTATGATCCAATGGCTGTGATCATGTCATGACATCGCATATCACGCGTTCCCACAACACTCACCTTTGACTTCTCCAACTCACGAGTCAGTGAAATGTTGATCATTCGCCACATGTCCTCTGGCTCCAATAGCCAGGATCATTTTGTGGCCTCACATATCGCGAGTTCCCACAACTCACACTTTTGACTTCTCCAGTTTACAAGTCAGTGAAATTCCAATCGCTCGCCACATGTCCTCTGTCTCCAACAACCAGGATCATTTCGTGACCCCGCATATCGCGAGTTTGAGGGGTTAGAGCACCTCCTTCCTTTGACCTTTCAGTTAGTGAAAATTTAATCTTTCGCCACGTATCCTCTGGATCCTACAACTCAGGTCATTTCAGGAATTCTCATATCACGAGTTTGAGGGGTTAGAGCACCTCCTTTTTTTAACCTTTCAGTCAGTGAAATGATGATCGTTCGCCATGTGCCATCTCTAGAGATGGACGGTTCCAATGACTTCATAACTTGTCTCGTGCACTTTCCTTAGGATCCAACAGTTGTTGGTCTATGCACTCAGATCTAATGGTTGAGATCTGATCTCCTCATCTGCGCTTCCTCCTATCTGGACTCTGATCCGATGACCACTATAGCTCCTCCTCCTCAACTTCATTCCTCCTGTCTTGGAATAATTTCTAAGTGCCAAATGCCTCGACCTTTTATCCTTCTGTAAGTCCTAATGTATGGGATTCGTCTTCATTTCTGAGAACGTAATCTCTCCTAATCTTTGGTAATGGAATTAACCTTGGCCCTGGAGCACACTTGTTTTATGCATGAAAATCTGCGTTATTCCTCCTGAGCTTTAACTGCACACTCTTCCAGTAATCATTCCATTGTTGTTGTTGTTGTTGTTTCCTATAAACATACCATTGTCATTGTTGTTCTTGCCATCAATGAAAAGCACACTCTTCCTGTAAACATGCCAACAATCTCCCCCTTTGGCATTGATGGCAACCTTGAATGGATGCACTATTCTGCTTAGACCTCCAACTCTAGCATCCAAACCTTTTCTTCCCCTTTGACATCAATTTCAAAGAAAACATGCTCCCCCCGAGCCTTTGCAGTATTTTTCGGAGGTATTAGATATTCAACCAACACATAATGGACTCTCTTAAGTTGATAATGGGGTCACGCCCAAATTCTGGCAATTTAGTGAAGATGCTAGCAATCTGATCTTTGGATGGAATATAATGCACCTAAACCACAAAGTTGGTTACCTGTTCTCTAAAGAAGTGATACTTGATGGGTATATGCTTGGTCTTGGAGTGAAAGACGAGATTCTTTGACACACTGATTGCACTAGTATTATCACAATGAATTGGGATCGGTGTAGTATATTTTACCTCCAAGTCTGTAAGTGTCTGAATCATCCACAATACTTGGGTACAGCAAGTGGCAGCTGCAATGTATTCAACTTTTGTAGTTGATAAGGGAATGGAACCTTGCTTCTTTCTCTGCCATGATACAAGGGAATCTCCTAAGAAAAATGCACCTCCACTTGTGCTTTTCCTTTCATCCACGCAGTTATCCCAATCAACATATGAATAGACTGATAGTTGAAAATTATGATTCCTAGGATACCATAGGCCATAGTTCATTGTTCCTTTAAAGTATCTGAATATTCTTTTGAAAGCTAACAAATGGCTCTATTTAGGTGCAACCTTATACCTTCCTACCAGTTCAACAGCATGCATTTTGTCTGGAAGGGATGTTGTGATGTACAATAGGTTGCCTATCATAGACCTATATGAACTCTGATCAACATCAGGTGAGTCATCATCCTTGCTTAACTTACATCCATTGACCATAGGTGTGCTCATAGGTTTAGAATCTTCCATTTGAAACCTTTTCAACATTTCTCTTAGATATTTTTCTTGAGAAAGAAATATTCCTTCAGACTTCTGAGTAATTTGTAGGCCAAGGAAAAATGACAGTTCCCCTATCATAGACATTTCAAATTCAGACTTCATGGTAGAAGCAAACCATTTTACCAGTGAAGCACTATTACTACCGAAGATGATGCCATCTACATAGACCAACACAATGAGAAAATCATTACCCTTTGTTTTGATATATAGATTGATGTCAATTGTTCCACTCTTAAACCTTTTTTCTTGAAGATATGGATCATGTCTGTGATACTAGGCACGATGATCTTGTTTCAACCCATATAAGACTTTCTTTAGCTTGCAGACAAAGTCAAGATTATCTGATAGTTGGAAACCCTCTAGTTGTTCCATATAGACTTCTTCTTTTAGATCTCCATTTAGAAAAGCTGACTTGACATCCATTTGATAGACTTTAAACTTCTTATGACAAGCATAGGGAAGAAACATTCTAATAGCTTCTAATCTTGCTACAGGCACAAATGTTTCATCAAAGTTGAGTCCTTCTATTTGAGCATATCCTTTGTAGACCAATCTAGCTTTATTTCTTAAAATATTTCCTTGCTCATTCATCTTATTTTTGTAGACCCATTTTGATCCTATTACATTTTTATCTACTGGCCTAGGAACGAGTTCCCAAGTGTCATTCTTTTCAATCTCGTCCAGTTCCTCATTCATTGATTTTAACCAATTTACGTCTTTATTGGCCTCATTGAATTTCTTGGGTTCCACCATGGATATGAAGGCTATATGTGATTGCTCAGTGTTTTTTATTATCCTTCTCCTGGTTTGTACACCTTTGTCTTTTTCACCAATTATATGACTTGCAGGATGATTCTTTTGAGTAATTCTGGAGGAAGAATTTGATGTTGATTAATGATTTGAGTTTGCCTGAGTATTTGCATCTTCATCTGACTCAGAGCCTTCTTGTTTTGATTCTTGGACCTGTTTAGCTTCAACTTCATCTATATCCTTTGTTGTTGATTCAATATTGTTCACCTCTCTTACTGGAATTCCTTCATCAACTTTTATGTCAATAAAATTAACCAATTTATGAAGCCTCTTATTATAGCATCTGTATCCTTTACTGTTTGTAGCATACCCTAAGAAGATGCCTTTATCATCCCTGTCATCATACTTGCCAAGGTTCTCATTATTATTTTTTATTTAGCACTTACTCCCAAAGACTTTGAAGTGTTTGATTGAAGCGGGTCTTCCATACCACAGTTCATAAGGTGTCTTATCACTGTGTGGTTTGAGGTGGGCTTTGTTAAGAACATGGACTATTGTGTGTATTTCTTCTACCCAGTAGGTTTGACCAATGTTCTTCTCATTCATCATTGACCTGGCCATTTTCTGCACTATTCTGTTTTGCCTCTCAACTAATCCATTTTGTTGTGGAGTTCCTGGGATTGTGTATTCTCTCTTGATCTCATTTTTATCACATAGTTCCTTAAAATCACTTGACATAAATTATCCTCCTCTGTCTGATCTTACTGCATTTAACCTCTTACCTATTTGATTGTTAGTTAAAGCCTTAAATATTTTAAATTTCTCAAATGCTTTAGCTTTTTCTTTGAGAAAAGAAACCCAAGTAAGTTTGGAGTAATCGTCAATGATCAGCATAAAGTACTTTTCTTTCCCTGTTCCTCCTGTATTGATGGTCCACATAAATCCATATGAATTAATTGGAGTGGTTTCTCTGTTGAAGTAGAGTGCTTGGATTTGAACTGAGTCCTGATTAACTTTCCTACTTGGTAGGGTTTACACACAGAGTCTTGTGGCTTTGATATTCTTGGAAGATGTTTTGTTGCCTCAAGATTTTTGAGCTTGATTAAGTGATCAAAGTTTAGATGTCCAAGTCTCCTATGCCATAACCAATTTTCATCATGTTTTCTTAGATGACACTCTTCTCTATCTTCTTTTAGCACATATACATTATTATCCATCCTTATTCCTTTAGCCACCACTTGTCCCGAGTTTATAGACTTTATCTTGTAGTCCTTGGACATGAACACCTCTTCACATCCTCTATCACACATTTGACTAACACTGAGCAACTTATTTTTCAACCCATCTACAACTAGAACATTTCCTTTACCATTACTCAAACTCACCATCCCTTTACCCTTGATTTTACCAGGAGCATCATTTTCAAAGGTTACATTTCCTAATTTTCTTTCACTTAGAGACATAAACTTACTTTTGTCTCTTGTCATATGTTTGGAGAATCCATTGTCAATATACCATGGGTTATTTTGTCTTTGAGCCGACAACACTAATCCGCACTTGTCATTTTCTTTCTTCTTCCAAACCTTGAAGTTTTCAGCAAAGGGAGTCATATCTGAATCATAGTTTCGTAAGAGACAGTTTTCAGCTTTATGTCCATAATTATGGAAGGTGTAACATTCAGGTTCATTGAATAAGGGATCATAACAGTTGTTATTATTAACTTGTGTCCTTTTCCCAACCATCAGATGGTTTGCAGTCTGTGATTTTTTGTTACTTGGTTGTCTCATTCTTTGTTGCGACATATATATGTTCCTAGAGTGTTTTGATTGCTCATATCTAAATCTTAAAGAATAGTTTACAGCTTTGTGACCAAAGTTAGAACAGAAAAAACAATATCCATAGAAAAATCCATTGTACCTGGAAAATGGATGTCTTCCTTGAGCAGATCGATTTCTTTGTTCTACAGATTCGGTTATGGCACTTTTTCTTTCACTCTTCCTTGGCGGCTGATTATCTTTCTCTATTTCTCCATATTTGTTGTTTTCAATGAACGTAGGCTTAACAAACTTGATGGATTCTTTCTTGCTTGGCTGACTACAAATTGATCCTTCTTCATAACCCAAACCAATTTTCAATTTTGGATTCCTTTTTTGATTTAGAATAGTGGTTAATCCTTTTGAGGCTTTAATGCTTGGAATATTTTGGAGATATAATGCTTTGAACTTCTCCATCTCTTTTCTGGTTTTTACTACCTCTTCTTCCAAGGCTTCGCATATTACCTTCTTCTCTGATAATTGTTGTTTCAGAATGTCCTCTATTTTCTTTGCCTCTTCTAACTCCACCTTTAGCAAGGCAAGGTATTCATCGGGTTTTTTAGCATTCTTTTCAAATTGTATTAACAACTGTTTTTGTTTTCTCTTCTCGAGTCTGAGTCTGTCAATCTCTTCTAAGTCACTGATTAGTTCACCTTCCATATCAACCACATCTTCTTCATCATTAAAATCACTTCCTATGTTTTGATTAACATAATCCTCTTTGGCCATAAGAACAAATTCATTAACCTTATCTTCACCATCAGAATCACTATCTGTGTCTCCTGAAGAATCATCATTGTTTACACATAAACTTTTCTTTTTATCAAATCTCTTGGATTTATACTTCTCTTCACCTTCATAGTTCTGGTACTTCTTCTTGTGTGGACACTTAGATGAAAAGTGACCTATCCTTCCACAATTAAAAAATTTGAAGGGCAACTTGCCTTGATACTTGCCTGATCCTTTCTTTAGTCTTCTCACAATTTTTTCTTCAATTTCATTAGGCTCAGAGTCCTCATTCTTGTCTGCTTTAAAATATGCTTCTCTAGAGGTGGGTTTATATTTAACTATCCTCATTTCATATGTAGTCAACGTTCCTAGAAGTTGATCAAAAGCCAAAGATTTTAAATAATTGAGTTCTTCTATAGCTGAGACCTTTGGGTTGAACCTATCTGGCAGAGATCTCAAAATTTTATGAACTAAAGAGAGTTCCTCAATTTTTTCACCAAGTGATTTCATTGCATTTACTAGTTCTTCAACTCTTAGAAAGTACTTCCCAATAGTTTCATATTCTTTCATCTATATTTTTTTAAATTGTACTTTGTAGGTTTGAAGCTTGGAATCTTTTACCTTCTCATTACCTTCATAACTGCTAATGATTTTGTCCCACATGTCTTTGGCAATTTCTAAATGTATAACCTTTGCAAATTCTGCTTCTGCAAGCCCACTCAGAATAGAATTTATAGCCTTAGCATTGAAGCTAAATTCTAGCTTATCGTCCTTATTAGCTAGTACACCTGGCTTTATATAACCAGTCTCTACCAAATCCCAAACATCTGCACCTAATGCCATTATGTAGGTTCTCATTCTAACTTTCCAAAACGAAAATTTTGTTCCATTGAACAGGGGGGCCTTATTGGTTGAAGTTCCTTCATGGCTTGACATGTTTAAGCTTATTGATCTACCTTTATATAAAAGGAACCAAATTTGATACCAATTGTTGGACAACTAAGAGGGGGGTGAATTAGTTGTTACTGTGCTTAAACAATTATACCCATTTTAAATCTTTACAGAACACTCAATGATGATCACAATGATGTAGAGAAGTAAACAATAGAATATTTAACATCAATCAAACACATGAAATACACAGAGAAAGATATTTCCTAAGGAAACCCATAAAGGGAAAAACCTCTTCTTCTTGATATGATAAGTAATCTTTATTTTATTTACATTATCATTCTTATGAGAACTAACTCATTGCAAGGCTACCACCTCTATTTTGCAAGCTGCAACTTGCTAAGACCACCAACTCTTTGGATTCTCTAGAACCTACTAGAAGGAAGAACCAACTCCCTGGTTAATCTACCACCCACTAGAAGGAAGCACCAACTCCCTGGTTTCTCTAGCATCCACTAGAAGGAAGCTATAAATCCCTAAGTGTTCCAACACCAACTGGATGGAAGCACCAAATTCCAGTCACACAGGCAACGACCTGTAAAACAGAGAACAATAGTTCTCCCTTCCACCACCCTGCCACCCTGGGTTTTCTGTTTGCAACCAGATGGAATATACAACTCCCTGTGTTCAAGAACCCACTTGAAACTATGAGGACAACAATAATCCCTCACACCTCCCTACCACCCTGAAATATTAATCTTTTCTTTATGGACTCTATCACACAGTGATACAACGCTTATCTATGGCTTACCCATCTCATCATTGTTCTGCTATGATGCTCTTCTCTCTTGCATCAATGTCTCTCTTCTCGCATGATTCACTCTCAACAACAACCTCGATCTCCTCTCTGCTCTACATTTTTTATCCTCTCTGTGCACCTACTGCATCCGACATACCCAGTACCTCTCCATTCCTCACTCCCTTGTTCTACATGCCTTTCTCACGTCTAGTCCTCTCCTGATCATCATGGAAACTCTTCATATTCTCTGGTAGTTACCCCCATGCGTTCATCATCACTGGGTATTATGTTGATATTCCTTAGCCTCTTTGGCAGTCAATACTCTTCATCTTCTCTGTCATAGTCGAGCTCATCCTCTATGTTGCAGTTACAGACTTCTACGCTTTTCCATCTGTCAATTGTCTCTATGAACAATATTCATTCCACTGGTAGTTACCTCAAGACTCTTCAGCTCCTCTGGCGATCACCCTGCAACTCCTCCAGTTGTCTGGCCGATTTCATGACTGTGTTCTGGTAGTTTCATCTAGTCATGTATGGCTTCTTTGGCTTCTAAGCCCCTTTCTTCATGTGGCCTCCGATAGTGAACAAACTCCTATTCAGAAGGGGCTTCGTGACTCGCGACCTCAGGGATATTGGTATGAGGCATCTCAAATCTCCCAAGTCGTGATCTCCAAAATGGAGCTTAGCTGGGCTAGCTCCTTCCTTTCACATGACCATGAGTTGTGACCAAGTGCTTATTTAATAGGGCAGTTGGTGATCTCAATGATTTCCAATTTGGAGCCTAGCGACTTGCTAGCTCCTCCCTAAATCCTCATCAGTGTGACCACCAACTGTGATCAGGATCTAAGAAAGAGGGGTTCATCGCGATTTTGCATATTGCAAACTCCTGCTATGAGTTGCCTTGTATCTACCAACTCGCAAAATCTGAAATGGAGCTTAACAGTGATAGCTCCTCCCTTCATCCTTCGACTATGTGACCTTGGATATGACCATGGGCCAAACATTCGAGCACTTCATGCTCCAGATCAACGGTCCATATCCCTCTATAATCCAACGGTTGTGATCATGTTGCGACCTCGCATATCGCGCGTTCCCACAACACTCACCTTTGACTTCTCCAACTCGTGAGTCAATGAAATGTTGATCACTCGCCACGTGTCCTCTGGCTCCAATGACCATGATCATTTCATGACCTCACATATCATGAGTTTCCACAAATCACACCTTTGACTTCTCCAATTTGTGATTTAACGAAATTCCAATCGCTCGCCACGTGTCCTCTGACTCCAATGGCCAGGATCATTTCGTGACCCCGCATATCACGAGTTTGAGGGGTTAGAGCACCTCCTTCATTTGAACTTTTAGTTAGCAAAATCCTGATCTTTCGCCACCTATCCTCTAGATCTTACAACTCAGTTGATTTCGCGACTTCGCATATTGCGAGTTCGAGGGGTTAGAGCACCTCCTTTCTTTGACCTTTCAATCAACGAAATGATGATATTTCACCACATGTCATCTCTGGAGATGGACGTTTTGATGACTTTGGAACTTGTCTCGTTCACTTTCCTTAGGATCCAACAACTATTGGTCTACGCACTTAGATCTAACAGCTGAGATTTGATCTCCTCATATGTGCTTCCTCCTGTCTGGACTTTAATCTGACGACCACTGTCACTCCTCCTCCTCATCTTCATTCCTCCCGTATTGGAAGAATTTCTAAGTGCCAAAGGCCTCGACCTTTGATCCTTCTATGAGTCCTGATGTATGGGATTCATCTACGTTCTTGAAAACACAATCTCTCCTGAGCTTTGGTAATGGAATTAACCTCGGCCCTGGCGCACATTTTCTCTCTACGTGCAACTCTGTGCTATTCCTCCTAAGATTTAACTACACACTCTGCCAGTAATCATGCCATTGTTGTTTTTGTTCTTTCCTGTAAACATACCATCATCGTTTTTGTTCTTTCCATCAATGACAAGCACACTCTGCTTGTAAACATGCCAACAAGACTTGCACCCTTGGTGGATTGTGTAGAAGAATTGAAGACATCAGTACGAGGCCACAACTTTCTTGATCTATTTCTTAATTTTCATTGACCAATACCTATATGAATTCAGTGATCATGGAAGATCAGATTGTACTCCATTGTATATAGATATCCTCATATTGATTTTGAGACTGGTTCTACTGGGCCTTGTTCATGACTATGAAAAATTTTGGCATGTAACCACATTTGTATTTGCCCATTCGTAGCCACAGACAGTTGTTTGGTATATTTTCACATGGATCTACATTGTAATCCTATTGGCATCCATATATGCAAAGTCAGTACAAAATGTAAGGAGAAACTAGTTCTTCCAGTCGGTTCCCCATCACTCCACTTCTGACTTGTTTATAATATATTTCAGCCATCACAGATACTCCTTTGACCTCACACTTTAGGGGGCATCTGTTATAGCAATATTTTCCTCAACCTATGCAATCTTGGATAGAAATCCTTTTTCCATTTCCCTATGCAGACTTATCATCCATCTTTGTAAAATCCCAGAGCTAAAAATACATATTTTTCCACATGTACGCATCTTGCCTACTATACAACATGCGTATACGTAGGTTGCACCACTACATCCCGTGTACATCAAGATTTTTGCCAAAAAATGAAAATTGATGTCGGGTTTTCATGTCATGACAGTAGATCTATGACCCTTGGCCTTCTATATACTGGAAACATTCCGACTTGGCCCTTTAGTTCCATTTGGAGGCTATAAATGGGCCAATTCTGAGCTATGGAAAAGGGAGAAAGAATTCAATTTTGAGAGCAAATTTATTGTGGAGAACTTATTTAATTCATATTGAGTCTGCATCCCTTTTTCCTTTAAGTATGAACACAATGTTCAACCCCCAATCTCTTCCCTTATTTATTGTGAACCTCATTATTTTTTTTTTATGAGCTTTCCTTTGGTGGAGGTCTAGCTAGAAGGAACTTAGTTTCTCGGTTCCGAACCGTGCCGACACAAAATTCTATAACATTTTTAATTCTGTTGATCATATATTAATAGAAATAATATTTTCCTGTCCAATTGATATCTTTCAAATATTTTAATTATTATTCCATGGGCGTATTTGTCATGTTTATTAATGGATTATGTTATTGAATATGCTAACAAAATTTATTATCACCATATGCTTTCTTTGCTTGGTTGTTGAGGACTAGTTTCATGTACATTGCTTTGGGTCAAGCACTCAACGATGGACTTCATCGAACGTCTGGACAAGGTAGGCCTTTTTATCTTGTCTTGCTAGATATTTGTTTACAGAGCATACTTGAGAAGAGAGTTGATTTCTGCAGTCATTTCCGTCTGTTGTGGTTTACCCTAGCCATAGATAGATTTTCCTTGTAACAATGTACCTCTAATATTTAATATGAAAATCTAATATGAAATTTAAAAAACATATAACTATCATACCTATTTTCCATATCAAAGGAGTCTCCAAGTGATTCTTTGAATGCCTTCAAATATGTTAGATGTGCTCACTTCTACAAACAATAAATTCACTTTTAATCTTTTGGAGCAGGTCTTTTTTCCTTCATGGAGTTTCTAGATGATAATAATATATTTAAAGAATGCCCTAATCAAATCATTATATCCAATCTACTAAATCTCAGGAACTAGACTTTGTCCTTAGCAATGCTGCCAATATGTTACCTCAAATACCCACACTCAAATATATTCAATTTCTTGAACAAAGTGTGATCCTAAAGTCACTTACGAAGGTTTCCAATTATCATCACAATAACTCTTTCTCTCACTTTAGTTCATCTATCCTTTGGCACAAGGGGGAAAATAGAAATATAATTTATGAAATTCTTTAAAAATAAAGGGATGGTGGAATACCATGACCAATGCCTATCCAACCGGGAAACAATTTTAGGATCAATAATTAATAGGGTTTGTACAATATGAAAGGAGGGGTAGTTATTCTATTATAACCATGCTCTAACTAACCACATGGATTTACTTCAATATTTATAAAATAAAAGGAGGGCTCTTCCAAAGATTCTTGAATCCACAACAAGTACAAAATCAACCAAGTAATAACATGCAACGATTAATATTAAAGGATAATAACATTTGAAACCATAAATGAAATAAACAAAGTAGGAAGAATTCTTTATTGAATGAACAACCAAGAATACAACATTATTCAAGTGTTATTTAACCGCAATATCAAGAGGGACTAACTGTGTGACACTTAACCTTGAAGCCTATATATGTCATCCCTAAAAATAAAATTAACCACCCTAACTAAGAAATTATAATAGTAAATATCCTTCAACAAACACAATGATTACAACAAGAAAAAAAGGAAGGATTCACCTCAATCTTAACTTCATCCTTTTGGAGTAAAATTTCCCTTCTTCAAAGATCACACCAACAAATTTGTGATAGCAATTTCTAGCCATTAAATCAACCCAATAAACATAAATAATGATGAAGAACCTCACATTGAAATGCCCCTTAACTTATTCCTCCCAAAATATATTTAAATATGCTTGGATGGGGACATTCACAACTACATCCATTGTTATCGGACTAATCAGTAGGTGCAGACACTAATTGATCTCCCTAGATCCACCTAGATCTAGAACAAAACACACCAGAACATGACGCTTTCCTTAAGTTTTAGATATTGAATTTATTAACTAAAGAGGGATAAGTGGCATATCGTTTAAATGCCACTTCCTCTCGCCATCACCATCCTAGATCTGTTCCAACGCTCATACAATGATGAACTGGCAAAAGAACACAACCAACCAAAGTGATAGTAATAGCATAAACTCAATATTAACCTATGTATGTGATCAAGGAATCATACAATAAAACACAACAAGATTTATAGGAAATAATCATATTACTGTATCATATTAAATGTGAAAGAGAGATTACAACCATGGCCTTGATGTCATATGGTCCCTTCCAACTGTCCTTCATTCCCCACACACTTTCACTCCAAGAATTTTGAGAGAACAGATCTGATAATATTCATAATCTTTCTTGACAAAGTGGCTCATCTAGCCAAGCTAAAAATCTCCAAAGCTCAATCCAATCCAAGTTAATCTCAAAAGCTCCAAATCTAACCAAAGCTCAAAAGCTAACCAAAGTTAATTTTCTCCATGAGAACTCCTCTCCTTTTATAAGTTGAAGAGGATAAGGTGAGGAGGTTAGGATGATCCCACTAAATCATGAAAGCGAGTAAGATCCAAAGCATTCGGATGCCACCTCACCATAAAAGTTTCTCCTTCTAGAAGATTCGAGAAAATGATTGTTTTCCCATGTGTAGGCATTCTCGCACACTACCTATAGAGAAACCTGTGAACATCTCACATCCTAGCTATGGTGCAACCTGCGAGAATCAGGCATTATCGCGTCCTACCTATATAGAAACCTGTGAACTTCCTTTTTTACAGGGTTTTTACAAGGGAAAATGCAACTTCTTTTCTCAGGAAAAGTTCTTCTCCTTTCTCTCTTCAGGAACTCAGGCCACTAACCCCTCTGAAGGCAACAGATAGGTTTACATCATTAACGGTCATAGGGATGACGAAAATAATGTGTAACATCCATGCCTTTAGAAAATGAATCTCCCATATATGTATTCCTTCCTCAATACCAAATTGGGGCTTCATCTATCTAGGGTTTAAATAGGTGAAATTAATATTTTAATCTATAGAAAGTGTCCTTCAAACTAGGGTTCACCTCCCTAGGTATTTATTTAGGTTTAGGGCCTCTTGAACCCTAGTTCTCCACCATAGTGATATCTCCAAAGATAACACTCCTTTTTTAGAGTGCAAATGATGTTCAATATGGTCTTATTTTATCTTATAGGTCAAAAAATTGACTTGGGACCTATTTTACCTCATTAAGTCTTTGTTTAGGAGCTTGGACCATGTCAACCATGCCACATGGAACTTCCTCATGCAAAGGGATCTCCTCCAAATATGTAGAAAATGGATCAAACTAAGTGTCCTAGCTCAAATATCAAGGGTAGAGCATTCCTCAAAATATGTGGAATATGCCTCAAATGTGTAATGCCCCTTATAGTCACTTCAACATGTTTTAAATGGATTCTTACACAAAACATCCCTCCTACAAAGGGGTATACCTATGATCAAGCAACCAAAATCCTTTCTTGAAGTGGAATAATTCTCATCAATTGAAATCTTTTGGTCAAATACGTTCTTCCATTGTCTCATTGCCTCATCCAAGCTAGGGAATTCCTATTCTAGACTCTTTTATTTCCTTTTGTCATGCCCCAATGCTTCCTCCAAAGTAGGGATTTTTGGTCCTCTATATTTTTTCTTGCACGTGCCATGCTCCAAACCTTTGGTAATGTAGGGAATTCATACTTTTAGTTGCAGTTGACCCCTTTATTGATCTGTAAATGGTAGGCCTATGGCTCGTTTGTCTCACCAACACGAATGCTTCTATGAAAAAATATTATTTCTATCTTGATCTTCTTTGACTGGCTGTAATCCCTGCAATATGCCATTAAATAGCAACATCATCAATAAGATGGACCAATCAACCTCCCAATAGTCAGTTTGATGAAATGAAAAACAAGTCGATGGGGAGAAGGGAAAGTCAACTATCCACAAGTTGTGTCGGAAGAGGAAAGTTGAGTCGAGTGAGTGAAAGCGCATACAACTACATGGAAGTCGAGTCAAGCAACGAGGGGTTGATCAATTTCTTTGTTATTCAGGTTGACAACTGTCTGGTCGACCAAAGGAGGTGAATCGACCCAATGAAAACCCTTATTGAAAGGAAGGCAAATCTAGTAAAACATACATCGTTGTCGGTTGAATACAGATGAGGAAAACAAAAAAAATGTGGGGTGGAGTAACCCAATAGAGAAATTTGACTAAATAGTCCAAATGACTATCTAGAGGGAGAATTTACTCTTCAATAGCCAATGCACTTACTGGGAAAAATTTAATACTCTATGAAAATTTTAAAATGTTTTGGGGAGATTTTGGAATCCCACAATTAATAAAAATTCCTAGGGATGATTTCTATATCCCACGGCAAGTGAAAAACATCCAGGAGCCTAAAAATCCAACTAGGTAGGTTTAAATTCACCTAGGCAACAAAATAATGCTATGTATAGCCAGTGGGAAAAATAAAAATGTGCAACAACGATAACTTGTGTGCATGGGTGCTACATGATGAAAATTTACTTCAACAAAGTATGAATAGAGCATTGCAACTCATAATAAAAGTACCCAAAGAACAAAATGCATTAACTCACAGATATCAACATTTAAATGGGATTATTTTATTATGCCTGGGAGAAAATTACAAAGGGGTGAGCTATACAGAGACTCTATGTATTGCTACTCATTGATAATAAAAAATTTCAAAGTCTAAGGCTTAGCGACACCTTCGCTTAGAGTGAACAAGTGCTTTAACTCCTTCGTCCACTTAACTTCAAGCAGACTACCCTCTTCGAGGTCTAATTTCTACTATTGTCCTTCCCTATTTCTCCTTGAATCTTCCTTCTATTTTTTTTTCTTCACTACCACTTTCATTATTTTTAATGGAATGCGTTTTGAAGGCCAACTATAATAGTTGTTCATTTCACCTTCCCATTGTGCTGAAAGTCCAAATAAAATGAAATAAAACAAAACATGTTTATTTACAAAATTTACAAACATTTTCCAAGATCCAATTCAGATCATTTATTCACGATAAATCATGTTTTGAACCTACAACATGGTAGGGTGTTCTTCTTCCAAGATTTGAATCCCTTTGTGCAATGTTCCTAAAAAAATATCCAATCAACATATAACTACTAATCAATTCCAAGCGTCTTCTGTCCTTCTTAGAAAGAGAATAAAGGCCCATGAAAATGTGAAATGACCACTACATTTTCAAGGGGTAATATGCAATGTTTATTTTTTCAAACCACATAAGTCATAATTTATCAAACCATTTGACGATCAAACTGTATTTGTAAAAAAATTATATAATTTATCTTAGGTGATAACCAATCGATTTCTTGTTACTACCTATAAAATTTGACAACAACAACATGCCATTAGTGTCACGTGTGCATCATGGACAATAATTATGAAAACAAATCTCAGAATAAAATATTTGGAGAAATAACAAAATTTCATATCAATTAGTGGGAACTTACAACAAAAAGAAATGACAATGGAAAATATCTTTAGAAATATAGGAAACAAATTCTATACACTAATATACAACATGATATACCACTTACATGTTGAAAGAAGTGAAAAAATAATAGAAGTAAATCATTACAAACATTTTCTTTTCCTACATAAATTTGTAGGACTTCAATTGAAAATTCATGGTTTTCCCAAGAGTATTTGCTATTAACTAATCATCCATGTGTAATGAATATTCCCAAAAAGTTGAGTTGCATAATCATTGATTTGGTGAAAATATTAAGAAAACCTATTATATGTTCATGGAAAATTTGTATATTTAGGCAAAAGATATATATATATATATATATATATATATATAATGAAAATATGAAAAATTTTCCCTAAATTAAAAAATAGTAAAATTTGCGAAATTTCGTTTAAAAAACCCCATTGGTAACAGGCATCATCTTCAACTAGTATAAATACTTATACAATTGGTGATCGCCTTCTCAACTCCAAATTTACTTGATATTTTTAGAATGGCGTGCCTCGTGGAATATTTGTAATATGTAATCTCCATTGGGAAAATAAATGACATTCAACTTTTATATAATCTTGTTCTTTAGTATATGTTTTAGAAGTCTTTATCTAAAGGGGTATGCATAGAGTTCTACATAATTGCATGTATCCACTCAAAATCTATACAATGCACATAAGATTCCTTGAGAGCATTGAAACTAAGCTATTGGAAAATTCATTGGTGCTTGCTTTTTAGTGCTTAATGACAATATTGAATTGCTTCAAATATGCGGCGAACTTCATATGGTGTGTTTTCTTAATCTTTCTTCATGTTTATACAAATTTGAGTTGCTTGTGACAACTACATACAACAATCACCTTGTTGTGTTAGATCTCATCTTTTCATTTTCTAGGGCTGCATTTTTTATATGTTTGAAATTTTCAAAGTCACATTTTTCATTTCAATAATGAAGAGAATATAAAATTTTGATAATTGTAATTTTGTGTCTTACATCTCATGCCATTGTTTTGAAAAAATACTATTATTTTGCAGATTTGTATAGTTTAAGATTTTTTATTGGTTTTTAATTAGTTAATTTATTAATGTCAAAAGTGTCAAAAATAGAGTGTAAAATTCCTTCTATTTCTTCAAGTATTGTGATTTAAGGCCATTTTCATCCCCTTTTGGGTGAAAAAACATTAGAGTTCTCATTATTTCTACAATGTTGTTATTTTCATAAGTGTTTAGTGAGGTGGTGTTATTTTTTCCAAAGAAGTTCTTATGCACAATGAACAACATAAGAAAAAAAGGATTGCTATGAAATTGTGCCAAGAAAAGTGGTTGTTCATAGTGAGATAACAAATAATGAGAAAATATTCTTTATAATGTGAAGAAGCTATTTGATGGGTATGATGAATTAGTGTGAAATTTTTCCTTAGATGGCTTATGACATAGTATTTATTCTAAGTGTGTCATTATCAAATCAAGCAACATGTATTATGAGTTTGTGAAAAAGTGAATAGTTGAATCAACATGTAGGTGAGTTATTTGAGTTATGGTCAAAGAGATGTATTAGTGAATGTATGACCCAATGTGTATTTATAACTTGGATAATATCAAAGAAATATAGACATTGGAGGATCACAAATACATTTGGGGTCTAAAAGCATTATTTTTTTATGTGTAAGTGATGTTTCTAGGTGGTTATCTGTTTCCAAATTCCTTTTGGATGCAAAGATGAATGGATTTCACTAGCTAACTGTAGAGGCTAGGGTCCTAAGGGTGGAGGAATGCCAAGTTCTATAACTATCTGATATACCAAAGGGTTTTCAATAATATTACTCAATTGAATCTTTCATAGCACCAAATAAGGAGGATAGACCATACCCTTAGTCATACTACTTGATACCCTGGTACACAAGAGTGATCTCATTGAGTGTTGTTCTTGGTATACTATAGCAACGGAATGGTTTTGTAGTTTTATGTAAGGTTGGTTTCGGGTGTGCCTAAAAGGATTCCAATATACTCGAGGGTATGTTGAAAACAATTGTGTACACATGTGTTGTCTAATGCAGTACTACTTGAAGAAATACTAATAGAGGTTATAAGGGTGTTCAACTAGATGACATGACTTATATTTTGTTTTCATGTATTCTCCCCCAACCATAATTTTACCCACTGAATGACCAATCTATGTGTTATTTAAATATGTCAAAAGATGTCTCCAGACTATAAAAATGATAAAATATAGAGGCATCTTGGCTCAGGAAAGATCTTTGATACCAACTGTAGTGTTCCTTAACCCTCAAGATTGAAACAAAAATAAGATATACATAGACTATAGATGCAAAAAATAGATTCTAGAGAAAAAAAAGATGAAATATGCAAACTATACCCTTGTATTAATGATTTATCGAAAGAAAGAAAGCAATGTTCACTTGCCTCTTGAGGTGAGATGAACTTTCACTAAGAAAATATCCAAATACAATAATACTCAACAAAACATTTTTTATTTTCCTAGTCATTTAAATAGATTCTAAATATAAAAACCCTAACTACTTGTGGTCCCATGATTAATGAGTAACAACTACTTAGTGGGACTTATTCAATAAAGAGGACCCGTTTACATTAAACAACTATCAATTACTATATAATGGGCATTATTCAAGGAAGATGCTTGCATAAATTAATTGACTAACTCATAAGCATCCTAAAGTAAGGAGGTTAGGGTGGGACCCACTCAAAAAATCACCTATAATATCCTATAACAACAAGGTTTTTGAAGGTGGATCCAAGATAAACCTACAAAAAATATGCCGCCCTTATTTGTTTCCTTCTATTAGACCTCCCCCTAAAGCATGCCATAAAAGTTTAGATATAGAAGAAAAAAAAGGTCATGATTTAGGGCTTGATGCCCTCATCCAAACGAATTAAAACTAACACAATACATCAATGAATGTATATATTGGTGCCCCAAACACATTGTAGACCTGAAAATACATCCTCTTACTAACTCTTTGTACATGTAAAAGGTAGAAGTTGAATATATCAATGATTGGAAAATTTCTGCATATGCAATGTTATGAAAATGCTCCTTATCCTCTAAGAAATATAACTCATTGACGAGGACACATGGATGTTGATAAAAAATATAATATGAATCACATACCTCAACATCTTTTGGTCATCCAAGATCAAAATAAATAGGATATGCAATGTCCTCTCCATACTCCATGAAGTGGCTCCCAATGCTGAATGGAAATGGAGAGTGTAGATTTATTTTTTCCTCCATCAAGTTGTCACTATCCATGTCATAAATGGAATATTAATGAATAAACCAATGATCCAAATCCCATATTTGTCTCCCAATAATAAAAAGGGTCCCCATATATCATCCTATTCGTTGCCATGAATTTTATCACAAGGGTTCAGATAAATACATTACAAATAGTTATTCTACCAAGGGATTCTCTACAAGATCTAGCCTCTTGAAATCAACAAGGGATCCATCAAAAAATTTAGAATTAAGAAAAGGAGCATATCTAACCAAACATTTGTCCTCCCATAATGCACAATAATGGTTGCTGGAATGTCGTCATGCAAGTGTATATCACCAACATATGATGTTTCTTCCATAATGATATGGAATGCATATTCTTTAATGGATTCTTCTTTTTATTCATAGCCAACATCTCAATGATTGTTAAATGATACGATCAAACCTACAAATGTAGATATTTTCTTTGGACTACAATAATAAAAATACTCCAATACTTCATCTTCTAAGGAACACACAAACATTTTCATCATTACATCCTCATGGCTAATATTAATTCTTGAAATGAATTCAGTGAAAGATGAATATGCGACACAAACAAGTCAGTTCCAAGATCTTTGGATTGTGCATTTCCTAATTTGGACAAAGGAACTAATTTGGATACTGTGGGATACATGAGCAATGTAATGGATTAGACAAATCCTTGATTTGTGATTCTTCTAGAAATGCCATAGTTTTGTACCTCCAATATTTGATATGAAAACATAATATGAAATTTAAAAAACATATAACTATCATACCTCATTTCGATATCAAAAGAGTATCCAAGTGAGTCTTTGAATTCCTTCAAGTATGTTGGATGTGCTCACCTCTACAAACAATAAATTGACTTCAAATAGTTCAGATCAGGGCTTTGTTCCTTCGTAGAGTTTTCAGATGAGAGTAAGATATTCAAATAATGCCCGCATGAAATAGTTGTATCCAATCTACTAAATATCAGGAACTAGACTTTGTCCTTGGCAATGTTACGAATATGCTACCTCCCAAACCCACACTTAAATATATTCAAGTTCTTGAACAAAGTGCAATGCTAAAATCACTCAAGAAGGTTTCCCATTATCATCAAAACAACTCTTTTGTCTCACTTTAGGTCATCTATCCTTTGGCACAATGGAGAAACCTTAGAAAGATAATTTTCGATATTCGTCAAAATAAAGGGATGGTGGACTACCATGACCAATGCCTATCCAATTGGGAAATGGATTTAGGATCAATAATTAAGACGGTTTCAACAATATGAAATTAGGGGTAGTTATTCTAATATAAACATTCTCTAACTAACCACATGGATTTAATTCAACATGTAGAAAATTAAAAGAGGGTGCTTCCAAAGGTTCTTCCCACAACAAGTACAAAATTAGCAAGTAATAATTGCAACCATTAACGATTAAAGGATAATCACATTTGAAACCATAAATTCAATAATCAAAGTAGGAAGCCTTCTTTATTGAATGAAAAACCAATAATAAATCATTCTTCATGTGTGATTTCACCTCAATATCAAGAGGACTTAAATGTGTGACTCTTAACCTTCAAACCTAGATAGATAATCTCTAAAATTAAAGTGAACCACCAAAATAAAGTGGATTATTCTAATTATGAATAACCAACATCTCAATGATTGTGAAATGATATGACCAAACCTAAAAGGGTAGATATTTCCTTTGGAATACAATCATAAAATCACTCCAATACTTCATCTTTTGAGGAACACACAAACATTTTCATATTTACATCCTCATGGTTAATATTAAATATTGAAATGAATTCAATGAATGATGAATATTTGGCAAAAATTAGTATGTACATAGATCTATGGATTGTGCTTGTCCCAATTTGGATACTCTAGGATACACGAGAAATGTAATGGATTAGACAATTCCTTAATTTTTGATTCTTCTAGAAATTCCATACTTTTGTACCTCCAATATTTAATATGAAAATCTAATATGAAATTTAAAAAACATATAACTCTCATACCTCATTTCCATATCAAATGAGTCTCCAAGTTAGTCTTTGAATGCCTTCAAATATGTTGGATGTGCTCACCTTTATAAACAATAAATTCACTTTAAATATTTTGGAACAAGTCTATGCTCCTTCACAGAGTTTATAGATGAGAATAAGATATTCAAACAATTCCCTAATCAAATCATTGTATCCAATATACTAAATCTCAGGAACTAGACTTTGTCCTTGGAAATGCTACCAATATGTTACCTCCCAAACCCACACTCAAACATATTAAATTTCTTGAACAAAGTGCGATCCTAAAGTCACTTAGGAAGGTTTCCAATTATCATCACAAGTCTTTCTCTCACTTTAGGTCATATATCCTCCGGCACAAGAGGGAAACTAGAAAGATAATTTATGACATTCTTTAAAAATAAAGGGATGGTGGACTACCATGACCAATCATTGTGCAACTGGGAAATGGATTTAGGATCAATAATTAAGAGAGTTGGACAATATGAAAGGAGGGGTAGTTATTCTATTATAACCATGCTCTAACTAACCACATGGATTTACTTCAATATTTAGAAAATTAAAGGAGTTCCCTTTCAAATATTCTTGAATCCAAAACAATTAAAAAATCACACCAACAATCAAAGATATCTAAGTAAAAATTCCCTTCTTCAAAGATCACAACAACAAATGTGTGCTAGCAATTTCTAGCCATTAAATCAATCCAATAAACATAAAAAATATGAAGAACCTCATGTTGAAATGCCCCTTAACTTCTTCCTCCCAAAAGATATTTAAATATTCTTGGAGGGGGATTTTCACAATTACATCCATGCCTCTAGAAAATGAATCTACCATATATTTATTCCTTCCTCCATCCCAAATTAGGGCTTCATCTATCTAGTGTTTAAATAGGTGAAAGTAATATTTTAATCTATAGAAAGTTTCCTCCAAACTAGGGTGCACCTCCCTAGGGAATTCTTTATGTTTAGGGCCTCTTGAACCCTATTTCTCCCCCATAATGAGATCTGATCCAAATCTATCACTCCTTTTCTAGACTGTAAATGATGTTCCATATTGTATTATTTTAGATTATAGGTTAGAAAATTGACTTGGGACCTCTTTTACCTCATTGATTCTTTGTTTAGGGGCTTGTACCATGTCAACCATGCCACGTGGAACTTCCTCATGCAAAGGGATATCCTCCAAATATGTAGAACATGGATCAAACTAAGTGTCCTAGTTCAAATATCAAGGGTAGAAAATTCCTCAAAATATGTGAAATATGCCTCAAATAATGTGTAATGCCCCATAAAGTCACTTTAACATGCTTTAAATGGATTCTTGCACAAAAATTCCCTCCTACAAAGGAGTAGACCCATGATCAAGAAACCAAAATGATTCCTTGAAGTTGGATAATTCTCATCAATTGAATTCTTTTGGTCAAACACGTTCTTCCATTGTCGCATGGCATCATTCAAGATAGGGAATTCCTATTCTAGCCTCTTTTCTTTCCTTCTGTCATTCTCCAATGCTTCCTCCAAAATAAGGAGTTTTGGTTGTCTGGACTTTTTATTGCACATGCCATGCTCCAAACCTTTGGTAATTTACGGTGTAGTATACCTAGGGAGGCAATATGTGACGTACCCAATGGGAATGAGGTTATGTATTATTAGTGGAGTCCATTCAATGTAAGGTGGACTAGGTCCACTATATTATTAAATAAGGCCCACTATGGTAGTTAGATATAATAAATAGGATTTCTAGAAGATTCCTTCTCTAGAATGTTCCTGGAAGATAGAGAACACTATATAAAGAAGTTTAAGCAATGTATTGAAAGAGGGTGAAGAATGTTGTTGATGTACACACAATTATTGCTTGAGGAGTTTTATCCTTCCCTTAGGATTAATATATGGTGTTACCCCACCTCAAGGGTTTTGTCTATTTCTTGTGTTCAGTGAATGGTTTGGTTTAGTCTTGGTTATTTGTGAAGATATATTTGCATATCTATTGAGGTATATAACATTAATGTAGTATACCTAGGGAGGTAATATGAGAGGTACCCAATGGGAATGGGGTTATGTATTATTATTGGAGGTCATTCATTGTAAGGTGGACTAGGTCCACTATATTATTAAATAAGGCCCACTATGGTATTTAGATATAATAAATAGGATTTCTAGAAGAGTCCTTCTCTAGAATGTTCCTAGAAGATAGAGAACACTATATAAAGAAGTGTAATCAATGTATTGAAAGAGGGTGAAGAATAATTTTGATGTACAAACAAGTATTGCTTGAGGAGTTTTATCCTTCCCTAAGGATTAATATATGGTGTTACCCTACCTCAAGGGTTTTTCCTATTTCTTGTGTTCAATGAATAGTTTGGTTTATTCTTAGTTATTTGTGAAGATATATTTACAGATATATTGAGGTATATAACATTTGGTATCATAAATATTTCCTTGGCCAAAAAAGGGAATAAATTTTTCTCTCTTTTTGTAAATTGTTTCTAGGGAAAAAAGAGGGCGGTGCATTTTAGGTTCAGATCTGAAACTTACTGGGCAGAATTTGTAGAAACAAATTGGATACCTCCCATATTACCTCCATAGGTATAGTACATAGTGCATTCCTACTTTTAGTTGTAGTTGAACCCTTTATTGATCTGTAAATGGTAGGCCTATGGCCCATCCGTCTCACCAACACAGACACCTCTACAAAAAAATATTCTTTCTATCTTGATCTTCTTTGACTGGTTGTAATCCTTGTGATATGATGGCAAATATCCACATCGACCAGAAGATGGACCAATCAAATTCACAATAGTCGGGTCGATGAAATGACAAACAAGTAGACTATCCAAAAGTTGGGTCAGAAGAGGAAAGTCGAGTGGAGTGAGTGAGAGGTTATTTTACCACCTGGAAGCTGAGTCATCAATGAGGGGCTAGTCAGTTTCTTTTCTAGTCGGGTCGACCATTGTCTAGTCAACAAAAGGAGGTGAATTGACCCAATGAAAAGCCTATTCTAAAGGAAGGTGGATCTATTCAAATATAAATCGTTATCATTTGAATACAGATGATGAAAATGACCAAAAATGTGGGGTGGAGTAACCCAGTGGAGCAAGTCGACCAAATAGTCCAAATAACCATCTAAAGGGAGAATTTACTCTTCAATAGGTAATACACTTACTGGGATGAATTTCATACTCCACGACAGTTTTAAAATGTTTGGGGGGCGATTTTGGAACCCCACAATCTGTTAAGTTTCGAGATATTATTAGGTTTCTTTTCAATTTACTAGATAACAATAACATAGGTAGGATAACTGAGAGAAACACAATCACAAGATACACAAAATTTATCTTGGGAAACCCTCATGGGGGAGAAAAACCAACAAAAACTTCCTTAATATAGATAGCCAATATAATACCAATACAATAAACCAAAACTGAGCAATGCACCTCTCTCTTCCTTCTTCTCCCAAATGTAGCTACCAAACTTGTGCACTTGGTGAGTGAATGAGTGAGTGAGATAATGAAGCACTAGCCTCCTTTATTTATACTAGCTGGCAGGCACTGGAAAGGTGTCTCTTCATTGGGTAGGGACGACTTCTCTTCTTAGTGGTTAAAACCACTTTAATTAGGCCTAGGGGTTGACTTATTAATTAGCATATTATAATTATGGTTTGACTAATCCACAAAAGGGGATTTGATCAAGTACAAATCCCGACATGGTCAATCCAAAAAACGGGATTGATATAATGAATAATAACTCAATAATAAATAGAATACTCTTTGCAATTACAATATTTCAACACTCCCCCTTAACAACAAGAGTATTCTACAACATCATCCGGAGAGAGAGAGAAGGAAACAACATCAACAACATATGGAACATTGACTGGCATATCTATAAATCATCAAAAGTTTTTCCCATCATCAATATCATCATCTACAACAAGGAGCTGGAATGGAATCATCATCATCTGCATCAACATGAATTAGTATAGTGCTAATACATCATCATCATCAATAACATCAACAAAAACAACATCATCATCACAACACAAAGGCTAGAGAAACACCATCATCACAACACGAAGGTTGGAGCAACAACATCATCACAACACAAAGGCTTGAGCAACATCATCATCATCATCATGGAGCAACATAATGAGGAAGGTGTTACAACATTTTGTGGTACTCTGGAAGTCCCTAAGGATATGCCCAGGAATCATAATATTCCCTAGGATATAAAATCCTAACGGAGCTACCACATGATACTTTGACAGACCGTCCTTACCGTACCTTTGGGATCTGCCCAGGAATCATAAGATTCCGTAGGATTATAAAAATCCTAACAGAGCTACCACTATTGGCCACAACTAGCATATACATGCACAAGTACTCTAACAGACCATCCTTACTAGACCTTCAGGTTATGTCCAGGGATGATCAGTCCCCTAGGATATAAAATCCTAACTGAGCTACCCGTTATTGGTCAGGATACCATATTATCATCAACATCACTCCCCCTTTTGAGGGAGGTCCTTTCAGACTACACCAATCTTGTCTCGAAAGTGCTCAAACTTTACACAAGATAGAGGCTTGGTCAAAACATCTGCAACCTTCTCATATGTGCTAACATATTGGAGCTTTATGGATCCTCTCTACACCATATCACAAATGTAGTGATACCTGATTTCTATGTGCTTTGACTTGTCATGGAACACAAGGTTCTCTATCATCTTTATGCAGCTCTGGTTATCACATAGAATAATGGTTGCTTCCATCTCCAAATCAAATAGACCTGTCAACAACTTCTGAAGCCATATGGCTTCGCAAATGGTGAAACATGCAACAATTTATTCCGCTTCTATTTTGCTGAGAGAAATACTATATTGCTTCCTACTCTGCAATGAAGTCATGGATGACCTGAGACTGAAACAACATCCTAAAGTGCTCTTTCTGTCAGAAACACTTCTAGCCCAATATGAATCGGTATAACCAATCAGTCTGAAGTTTTGATTTCCATTGTAGCAGCGACCAAAGTCCAATGTACCCTTAATATATCTCATCACATGTTTTGTAGCAACAAGGTGAATACATTTGGGCTCTACCAGATACTGACTCAAGGTGTTCAAAACAAAACATATATCGGTCTTGGTGTTCGTCAGATACATCAATGATCTAATGATTTGTCTGACGAAGTATCAACGAGGAGTTTCAAATTTGTTTCCATGGGTGTATTCATGGATTTACACTCCAACATACCAAACCTCTTCAATATTTCAACTGCATACTTCTCTTGGTTAAGGAAGATCTTCTCTAGGCTCTACCAGACCTCAAGACCTAAGAAATAGTGCATTAGGCCTAGGTCTTTCATCTCAAATTCTACAATGAGATTCTTATTACAATGATCAATGATGATATTTTTTCTCCAGTTAATAATAATTCATCCAAATATAACAACAATATAATAGGCTCAACATTCATAACCTTGAAGTAAAGGTTAAAATCAAATTTACTTTTGGTAAAGCCCGAGGTCATCAGGAAACTGTCAATTCTTTCATACCAAGCTCTAGGAGCTTGCTTCAATCCGTACAGATCCTTCTCCAACCTGAAGACATGAGTCTTCCTATATTCAACTTCAAACCCTTGAGGTTTTTCTATATACACTTCTTCTTCAATGACACCATTCAATAAGGTTGTTTTGACATCCATTTGGTCTAACTTCCACTTCATATTAGCTGCAAGGGCTATGATGGTTCTGATAGAAGTGTATATGGATATAGGAGAAAATGTATCTTCATATTCAATGCCTTCCTTTTGTGAAAAACCATGAGCTACAAACCTTGATTTACATTTCTCAATACCTTCATCAACAACATGTTTTATCTTGTATAGCCATTTGGAAGATACCACATCTTTTCTCTTCGGTCTGGGAACTATTTCCCATACACCATTCTTTATAATGGATTAGTATTATTTTGTCATGGCATCTGTCAATTCTTTCTTCTGAATGGATTTTTCAAATCAAGTAGGATCCTTCTCTAAGAGATCACACATGAAAGCCATATAACTAGAAAATGGCTTGGGTTTTTGAGTTGTCTCATGGTACTTTCTGGGGAACCATACTTCTCTACATATTGAATAAGTTCCCTCATCCAAGTTGGCTTTATCTTGTGGGAAATTGTCATCTGGGGAGGTTTTTGAGATTCTATCATATCATGATCTTCATGAATCTCATCATCGGGGGAAACTATGACTTCCCTCACTGGTTATGTAACTCTGGGAGCTACAATTTCTTCTTCATATATTTATTCAAGCTGACATCTCCTTGATTTCTTGAGTGATCCATCTTCATCAAATGTTACATCTATGTTGATATCAATGTGATGGTAAGCTAGTATATAAATTCTGAAGGCCTTGGAGACCTCACAGTATCCAACAAATATTCCATTCTTGGACACATTCTTCCCAAAGAATGTCAAATTGTAGTTTCTCCTTTCTGGCACAAATGGTTCGGATGAACCCATCCCAAGATATTGTGAGACCATTAAGAGCTGTCATTATGAGTTCATATTCATCTAGGGTATCTCCAATTACTTCTAGTTGTTCCTTAAATTGAGAAACCCTAGAGAAGTAGTCATGTACGGTTTCTCCTTTCTGCATCTTTTTATTCTTGAGTTGGTTTCCTAGATTCATCTTCCGGTTGATATTATTTCCTTCATACATCCTGGTTAGGGAATCAAACATTTATTTTGGATTTTTCTTTGAATCCACTTGAGGGATCAAGTGATCTTTAATAGAGTCTACAATGACTCTTTTGGCCCTAACCATGTCCTTCTCATGTTTTGCTTTAGTTGTAGCATCGATAGGTTCGGGTACATATTCCTTAATGAATCTTGCTAGGCCATTCTCTTCAAGAATGAGTGCAATCCTATACTTCCAAGAACAGAAGTTATCCACACCTTCTAGCTTGTCAAAAAGCTTGGTGTTGGACAACCAAATATATTTAGATGGCTTACTTCTAGCTTCTTTCCGAAGAAAATTTCTTCGGGGGTTTTGAACCCAAGTGCACTATGGGATAATCTGATTGGTACATACATTGTTTTCCTTGATGCCTCTGCCCATAAGTGCATTGGAAGATCTTGATCAAGGATCATAGTCTTCACAACTTTCATTATAGTTCTGTTTTTCCTTTCTGCTACACCATTTTTTTTAGGATTTTAGGGAGTGGTGAGCTCCCTCTTAATCCAAACATCTTTACAAAAGTTTACAAACTCTTTTGAGGTGTATTCTCCTCCATTATCTGACCTGAGTGTATTGATATTTATTTTAGAGAGATTCTCTATCAAGGCTTTGAATTCCTTGAATTTTCCAAACACTTCATCTTTTGACTTTAAGAAGTACACCCAAGTCTTGAGATAATAGTCATCAATAAATGATACATAGTATACATACCCACTAATGGAGGTTGATGGAATTGGACCGCATACATCTGAGTGGATGAGTTCTAAGACTCCTTCTGCTTTACTGTCTGTCTTCAGGAAAGGGTTCTTGTTGTTCTTTCCTTGTGCACATCTATTGCACACACCTTCATGGTCAACCTTGAATTCTGGTAGACCTGTAACTACCTTGCTCACATATGGTAATGATTTGTAGTTGATGTGAGATAATATTCTATTCCAAAGTTCACATGGACTCTTGGTAGAGTGTGTCAAGTCTACTTCTGAGTGACCTTTTAATTTATACAGACCACCATCTTTTGTTCCAATAACAATTGCATCTTCTATGGTTTTTCCTTTAGGTCACATGAGGAATTCACCATCTATGAATGCAACCTTGAAACCTTTATTATCTAAAGCTGAGATAGAAAGAAAGTTCTTTGTCAAACCTAGTACATATAGCACATCCTTTATCTTCATTGGGGTCCCTGAATCAAGTTCATAATTGGACTCTCCCACTCCTTTGATAGGGTACCGATAATCATCTCCAAGTGTCACTTTTTGGGGAAAGTTCTTTTTGGTAAGGCTAGAGAGAATGCCCCTCTGACCCGTCATGTGCTTAGAGGCACCACTATCTATAAGCCAAGTATCCTCTCCATGAGATACTGATCCTGAGAGGGAAGAGATTAATACATAGTCTTCAATTTGTTCTTTAATCATCTTCGTGGGTGAATATTCATCTTCAACTGAATGGGCATGGTGCCTTTTGTTTCTCCTCTTGTATTCTTCTCTTCTAGATAGACAAATCTTATCAATATGTCCCATCTTGTCACAATGGTAACATTGGTAGGATGAGAAATCATTTTCTCTTCTTTGACCTTTTTGAAACTTATGGAATCTCCTTGGAGGGTGAGATTCGTTATGGATGAATTTATTTGGGGAGTGAGACTCCTTATGTGGGTGGGTCTCTTTCTTGAAGTGAGGCATTTTCTTTGCTCCTTTAACATGAGAAGTTAGGGCTTGATATTCATCCCTTGAAAGTATTGTTTCTCGGTTAGCTACTCTTTCTTCTTCTTGGACACATTCTTCCCAAAGAATGTCAAATTGTAGTTTCTCCTTTCTGGCACAAATGGTTTGGATGAACCCATCCCAAGATATTGTGAGACCATTAAGAGCTGTCATTATGAGTTCATATTCATCTAGGGTATCTCCAATTACTTCTAGTTGTTCCTTAAATTGAGAAACCCTAGAGAAGTAGTCATGTATGGTTTCTCCTTTCTGCATCTTTTTATTCTTGAGTTGGTTTCCTAGATTCATCTTCCGGTTGATATTATTTCCTTCATACATCCTGGTTAGGGAATCAAACATTTATTTTGGATTTTTCTTTGAATCCACTTGAGGGATCAAGTGATCTTTAATAGAGTCTGCAATGACTCTTTTGGCCCTAACCATGTCCTTCTCGTGTTTTGCTTTAGTTGTAGCATCGATAGGTTCTGGTACATATTCCTTAATGAATCTTGCTAGGCCATTCTCTTCAAGAATGAGTACAATCCTATACTTCCAAGAACAAAAGTTATCCACACCTTCTAGCTTGTCCACAAGCTTGGTGTTTGCAGACATCTTGACTTGTAGTTGGGAAAATGACCAAAAAATGAAAGTGCTCAGAAATTAAATATGAACTTACCAGGAGGTGTGCTTGGTTGAGGCGAGTAGCCTGGTGTAGTCAGATTTCAGAAAATCTAAATTTTACCCCTTCAAATTGGGCTTGCGAAAATCTGGACTAGTACTTCTAATACTAGTTTCGGTTTCTTGGTTTTCTAGTTTTCTAGTACCAGTGAAAACTAGGTTTTCACTTTACGAGAGTTTTGTCCACTAGAAAAGTGCGCTGAGGCTGTCAAAGAGTTTTCTAGGCTAGGGTGCACTTCCTTGATGAGTTTTTAAGCTAAATTTCATCTTCAATAAAAAGCCCTAATTTTCTTGTACACCAACAATAACATTTTTGCTTATCCAGTGAAAGGTGCTCTCTTCAGCTTAACTCTGATACAATGTTAAGTTTTGAGCTATTATTAGGTTTATTTTCAATTTACTATATAACAATAGCATAGGTAGGATTATTGAGAGAAAAACAATCACAAGATACACAACATTTATCCTCGGAAACCCTCATGGGGGACAAAACCCAACAAAAACTTCCTTAATATAGATAGCCAATACAATGCCAAGACAATAAACCAAAACACTAGATAATATTCAACACTAAGCAATGCGCCTCTCTCTTGCTTCTTCTCCCAATTGCAGCTACCAAACTTGCACACTTGATGAGTGAATGAGTGAGTGAGATAATGAAGCGCTAGTCTTTTTTATGTATACTAGCTCCCAGGCACTGGAAAAGTCTCTCTTCACTGGGTAGGGCTGACTTCTCTTCTTAGTGGTTAAAACCACTTTAATTAGGCCTGGGGGCCGACTTCTTAATTAACATAATATAATTATGGTTTGACCAATCCACAAAAGGGGATTTGGTCAAGTACAAATTCCGACATGGTCAATCCACAAAGGGGGATTGATCTAATGAATAATAACTCAATAATAAATAAAATACTCTTTGCAGTTACAATATTTCACCACAATCAACAAAAACACCCAGGGATGATTTATATATCCCATGGTGACACATCGAAGGCATATAGGATATATATTCCTGGTCACTGGAAAGTTGAGATTAACTGAGATGTCACCTTCAATGAAAGTGCAACTTTCAAAAAATCAAAACAAGTCTGTGCAAAAGAGGTTCATGAGGAGGAGAATGAAGTTACTAGAGTTCCATAGGCAGAAGCAATTGAACCAGAGGAAGTCATTCATGAGGATAATGACATGGAAAAAACTGAGAGGCCAACAAAGATTCCTTCTTGCAAGAGAATACCATCTCAAGAACATGAGCTCATCAAAGATGCAGAAATATATGGTGCCCTAGAAAAATATGTCAGGGAAAGTAAGAAGCCGAAACTATATTTCAAATATGTGTCATGTTTGTGTGATATCATGGATGTATAACTGTTGAGTTATGAAGAGGCTGAAGAAAAGAGGGTATGGAAGGATTCCATGAGGGAGGAATATCAATTCATAGTAAAGAATGATGTATGGGATGTGGTACCTAGACTGAAGGATAAATCAATAGCAAGTTCAAAATGGATCTACAAAACGAAACATGCAGCTAATGGAAGTATTGAAAAGTATAAGGCTAGATTCATGGCTCAAGGATTCTCTCAGAAGGAGGGCATTGACTATGAGGATACATTTTCTCCCGTGGTGAGATAAACCTCGATAAATACTATACTTTTGTTGGCCGCAATAATGAAATGGAAGGTGCATTAGATGGATGTGAAGACAATTTTCTTGAATGGTGAAATAAAATAGGAAGTTTATGTGGATCAACCACAAGGGTTCGAGGTACGTGACAGTGAGACACATGTGTGCAGATTGAAGAAGGATTTATATGGATTAAAGTAGGCACCCAGAGCATGGTATGGTAGGATCGATAGTTTTCTGACGAGATTAGGATTTACAAAGAGTAGTGTAGATCCTAACCTTTACTTTCAGGTTGTGGATGATGGTCCAATAATACTACTATTGTATGTGGATGACTTGATTCTAACAGGTGTGGAGAAGATCATCTCAGAGTGTAAGAGAAAAATTCCTTCTAAGTTTGAGATGAAAGATCTCGGGATGATGCATTACTTTTTGGGTCTCAAGGTATGGCAGAGACATGATGAGATATTTATGAATCAAGGGAAGAATGTAGTGGAAATCCTAAATATATTTGGGATGTTGGATTGCAAGGAAATGACTACACCTATGGTATCAAATTTGAATTTGTTGCAGGATACGACTTCAAAGACTATGGATGTTACTTTATATAGGCATATGGTGGGTTTGTTGTTGTACTTGACGAAAATGAGACCATATATATGTTTTGTTGTGAACACCCTGAGTCAATATATGGAGCAGCCCAAGCAGGTTCATTTGATCACAAAACAAACATGTGATAAGGTACTTTGAGGGTACATTGGATTATGGTCTCAAGTATCTGACAAACCATGAGTTTGGGTTATATGGATATTCATATTCATATTGGTTTGGAAGTATTCCTGATCGGAAGAGTACTTCGACATATTTCTTCAGTTTAGGTTTTAGTATGGTTTCATGGAATAGAAAAATCATGTGTAGCACTCAATATGAATGAGGCTGAATATGTGGTAGCATGTGCAACATGTAGAGAAGAAGTGTAGATTCAGAAGCTATTGTTTGGGTTATTTGGTCTCAAACTGGAGGCGACTTGCATTTGGTGTGACAACTAGAGTTGTTTGAAGTTGTCAAAAAATATGGTGTTCCATGACAGGTCGAGGCATATCAAATATCACTATATCAGGGATATGATGTAGAGGGGAACAATGAGGCTCCAATACGTGACTACCGAGGAGCAAGTTGCGGATGTGTTGATGTTATAGCAATATTTTCCTCACCCCATGCAATCTTGCACATAAGTCCTATAATATCCCCCGATAGTGCCCCAGTTATATTATGAATTGTAATCATGTTTTGTAGGTTGGTGAGCCAAGTATTGATAAGCTGGTGGGATTATGTGTTTATTAGGTTGGAGAGCCTAAGTGTTAAGGCCTGGAGCTTGATTTTGTATATGTAATTATGTCGATCATTAATATAATATATAAACATCGTTGCGTGCCGACCGACCACGAAGAAAAAGTGATGGGGGACTAAGCTTCCACAGTATGGGTAAGGGAGAGGTGGTTGAAAGGTAGGAAGAGGATCTAAGCTTGAGGGATTAAGTCCTTAGGAATAATAATTTATTATTATTCCAAAGTGGTGTGAAAGGTATGTTTTTATCCTAATTCCTAGGAGAGGAAATGCATGCAGCCCCAACGTGTGTAAAAGGGAATGCATAGTTGATGGAGTGCATGCAGCTTCATGGGCGACATGTGTCATCTCAGGCACATGAAACTTAACCCAAGAATTGAGCTGTGATTGTGGTTCATCCTTCATTCTGTCGCCGGCTATCATAATCATTGGAGTCCGTGAACAACCTCTGCTTATATTTCTTGTCACACAATCCTCAAAACCAGAACCAGAAGTCGACTGGTGTATTCCTGTGAATTCTATGGCCTCTGTATTCATCTTATGCAATGTTCATGCATGCACCTGAGACACGAAATATGTCACATGAGTCATTTAGTGAACTTTCCATACTTCGCCTGAGTTCACTAGAATTCTTCCCGAGAACCATTTTGTCTCTACATTGGACCTCTGCATAGCCACGCACCTCTGAAGCTGACCCGTGTCTTTTGTGAAACCTAAGCAATTGTCTATGGCATGTGTGTTATAACTATGGGTTGTTGTGGCCACGTAGTACCTTGGCTGAGTATGATTGGATACCATCATTCGTTCCTTGTTGAGCCTTGTTTTCCTCCTTATGCTAGAACGGATCTGAAGAAGTAGTTTGTCAAGCATGTGTGCAACACTCTCTCCAGGTGAGAGAGATGGTTGTGGTTGAAGAAGCAGGTTTTCAGGCCTGTGAGTGACTCTCTCCAGGTGAGAGAGTGCACGGAGGAAGTGAGAATTCCTGGAAGGAGTCCTATAGCTACCACAAAGCTCGAAGAATTCTAGTCCGGTCTGTTGCTGAAGCCCATTAAGGCAAGGGAGGTTTACCAGCCAAAGGATTGTCTTGGTGACAGTGAAGGTGTATACTCCCAGGGTGGAACAAGCAAGTGGGGAATGAGAGTTTGTGAGCAGTGGGAATAAGTGGCTCCTGGGAGAGAATCCTTCCTTGTAAATTGTGTGTCTTTCGTTAATGTTGCCTAGCCTAGGATTCCCTTTCCCAGTGGGGCTTAGTACCAGCTCGGGGGTGACCTATGGATAAGAGTGATGAGCAGTGTGATCTCAGGCTAGGAGGTTCATGGAAGGTTTGCACGCAGTTGGTGGTGTATTACAATTTCAAAGATAAGTAGCATTATGTGTTTTAATTTTGTACTTAATTAAAATGCATGTTCTATGATACTTGTAATATTTTCATGTATTTTGTTGCTATTTTGAATTGTTGTTAATTATGTTTAAGTCTGTATGGCAGCAGTAAATCCATGTCAAATGTCTTAGTTTGATTTAATGATTATTCTTTATAAATAATGCATGTTATATATTTAAGTATGCGAATGTTTCCACGAAGTAGTGTTTCCCGACAAGTGGGTTGATGGCCAGGGATGTTACAATATGGTATCAGATCCATGTTTTCAACGTTGATCCTGGATGGGCTGGATAAGTGGTCTTTGGACCCAAGGTTTCGAGTGGAAATGGTGTTTGGAGGAACCAATTTCGAACCTTAGATTGTTTCTGAGTGCAAAGGGGTTACATTGGTCGTGTTACAAATCTCAGGAAAAGTAGCAGTAGAATAAAAACGTAAGCCTCGTGGTATTTGACCACAGAGAGGGAGCGCTCAACACTTGGGGTGTTGGAGCCATAGGATCTATTCGGACCGAAGGGAAATTCAGTACGACCGTCAGATTTGGAGAAGGTACAGGAGGGTTATCGTGGAAGCCCTTCAAAATTCGACAATCGAGAGAAGCGAGGTGCGCGGAGGCATAAACGCTCGAAACCCAAAACCCTGAAGTCCTGAGGGATATCTATGTCGTAGATCTTGAGAAAAGAGCTTGACTATTGGATCAAGCAGAAGAGCAGATTGTAATTTTGGGAGTTCGACTATCGGGAGAAGTGGGATGTGTTGTTGCACAAACTCTCGAAGTCCGAAGTTCCGAAGCAAAAGAGTAGATGTGGTGGGGCCGGATGACATCACTAGTATTCCACCATGTGACATCCTGTGTTAGCAGGGTTAGTGGGGCCCGAGTTTACGTAACATAGTTAAGGTTCGGAGGACCCATAGCGGCGTTGATCATGATACATCAAGATCAATGGCCAGGAGACATTGCAGGGAGCCAAGCTGCATGGAAGATAATTATCCAAGGAGATCCCGCAATCCAAACTGTGGTTTCACTGAGGGGTTATGTGTCAGCATCAGGAGAATTGCGGAATGAAGGACGGGTTACTCCAAAACCATCGTTGCATGCCCCGCAATTGGGAAAATGTTAAGTGATGTAAGGTAATGACGTCACCTAAGGTGATGTGGAAGTGTTCAGGGTGTGCGGATGTGAAATCTTCTGATGTACCAAAGTATCGAAACTCAGACGCTTGAGGTTCCACAGTGAGTGTCAACCATTGGATGTTGAGTAGACATGGATGGTTGATCCGCCCTACATCACGAGTTCGTTAGTCCAAAATTCGGGAAGTTGTTGTGAAGTTCTTTGAAACCTCTTGAAACACGAAGTCACAAAGTGACCTTTTTGCTAAGCGAGTCATCACAAACCACGATCACATGGGTTGGGGATTAAGAGAGAAGGGGCTAGAGACTGAAGGATTGTTACAGAGCCGAGCAGAGCTCAGAAAACTCATGAAATCTGAACATTTTCTTAATTCAAATTTGTTTATGAATGTTGTGGTATTTATTAAGGAATAATGGCCTGAAAATTTTCGGTTGTCTGCACATTGTGTTTGCAGAAGTTTAGCGAGTTCCATAACCAAGTAAAATTGCCACTGAGTGCAAAAGAAATGGAAGAGACACATAATGCTTCCAGTTCAGAGAACGAAGCTAAAGGGATGGATGTTCATTTGGGAGTTGAAGGGTTGAACTCCAATGGGCATGGAGAAGAGATAGATAAGGAAGGGAATATGATGAAGATCATTGAAAAATTGCAGAAAGATGCCCAAACTCACTGAATAGATAGCAGAAAGCTCAGGAAAGCTCAGGATAAACAAGGTGAATTCAAATTAAAGTTGATGAAGAGTCTGGAGAGAATAGAAAATAAGTTGGACCAGGAGAGAGACGCAAGAAAAACTAGGAGTCACCCGACTTCTGAAGGAAGAAGATCAAGGAGTGTTGGTAAACACCATCATCACTCCCAAGGTCGCTCCAAGAGGAGGGCACACAGTAGTTGAAGCCCATCTCCTACCAAAAACATCAAGAGATCTGAGTGGATGAACTGAAGGGATAAATGAATATTAAGCCTCCAACGTTTGATGGAGAACATAAGAAGGAGGAACATGCTGAGACATGGTTGCTTGGCATGAGGAAATATTTCCAACTGCAGAATTATTCCTCTCATGAAGAAGGAATAATTGCAATGTATCAACTGAATGGAAATGCATCCATGTGGTGGGATCAACTTGTGCAGGTGCAACACATTATAGATAAATATATCACTTGGAAAGAATTCAAGAGATATTTTGAGAAGAAATAATTGACTAAAAGATATTATGACAAAAAGATGAAAGAGTAATAATTGACTAAAAGATATTATGACAGAAAGATGAAAGAGTTCTTTGAAATCAAGCTAGGCAACATGACCATTAATGAATACAAACGAAATTTTTTGGAATTACTGAAGTATGTTCCGTTCATCAAGGATGAGACTGTCAAGATTCAAAGGTATCTGAGTGGACTGCCACCTTCCATTGGGGACAAGATCCAGTATGATGACCCAAAAGCTATGGAAGAAACGATAAGAAGAGAGAAATTATTATATGAGAAGCAAAGAGAGAAGCCTACTTTCCGGAAGGCTTGGGAAGACAAGAAGAAATTCAAGATGGATCAGAGGAAGAAGGGAACTAAGCCACCCTTTTTTCAAAAATAGTCCTCAAGGAAAACCATCTTTTAGAGAGCCCAGGAAGGTTGAATTAGGTGGGAAAATGCCAAGACAACCACCTATGGAATGTTGGGGTTGTAAAGGAAACCATAGGTACAGAGATTGCCCCCATAGAAATGACAAGGTGAGAGATGTCCACAATGTACAATAGGATGAAAGAGTGGAGGAAATGGGTAGTAGAATTCCAAGGATCTACGTAGCCCTGGACAACAAGCAAGTTGAATACCAGTCGCACATGATTGAAGTGGAAGGTATGGTTAACAACCAACCATTTACTATTTTAATTGATTCAGGGGCTAGCCATAGTTATATAGATCCTAGAGTGGTGGAAATTTTGCATTTGTCAAGAAGCAAACATGAAAAGTCTTGGTTAGTGCAGTTGGCTACAGGAACCAAGAGGAAGGTCACTGAGTTGGTTAAGTCCTATCCTATGGACATGAATGGACTGAACACAAAGGATGAATTGAATGTTCTGCCTTTAGGTTCTTATGACTATCTAATTGGGATGGATTGGTTGGACCAACACCATGACATATTGGATTGTCGCAATAAGGAATTCACTTGCCTAGATGAGGAAGAGGATTAGAGAACATTCTAAGGAATTCCAAGAGCTGTTGCTATCAGAGAAATCTCAGCAATGCAGCTGAAGAAGTGCTACAGAAAAGGCTACCAATTATTTTCATCCCATGTGGAGGAAGCATCTAAATATGATATCTCAAATATTGGAGATCATGTGGTACTAAAGGAGTTTGAATATGTATTTCAGGAGGTACCCGAACTACCTCAGAAAAGAGATATTGACTTCTCTGTAAACTTGATGCCTGGAGCAACTCCAGTGTTGAAAGATCCTTACAGAATGAGTACGTAGGAGATGAAAGAACTACAACTACAGCTTGAAGAGATTATGAAGAAGGGGTATATACACCCAAGTGTGTCACCTTGGGGTGCCTCGGTCCTATTTGTGAAGAAGAAGGATGATACGTTGAGATTGTGTATCAATTTCAGACAATTGAACAAAGTAACTGTAAAGAACAAATATCCTCTGCCGAGGATTGATGACCTCTTCGATCAGTTGAAGGATGAAAAGATATTTTCAAAGATAGATATTACGTTGAAATATCACCAGGTAAGGATAAAGGATGAAGACATCAACAAGACCGCCTTTAGAACAAGGTATGGTCATTGTGAGTTCACAGTGGTGTCGTTTGGGCTATCAAACACACCCGTTGTTTTTATGTGCCTGATGAATGATGTATTCAGGGACTATCTAGACAAGTTTGCCATAGTCTTCCTGGATGACATTCTAGTGTATTCCAAGTTAGAGGAAGAGCATGAACAACTTCTTAGGATGGTGTTGTAGGTGCTAAGAGAGCACTGACTGTATGCCAAGTTGAGAAATTGCTTGTTTTATCAGGAGCAGATCCATTACTTGAGGCATATTATTTCGAAGGAAGGGATAGTTGTAGATCCTAAGAATATTGAGGCCATCAGAAAATGGTCAGCACCAAATAATGTGACATAAGTCATATCCTTTATGGGTCTAGTTGATTATTACAGAAGGTTTATCGTAGGGTTATCGAGGATATCTCACCCTATCACTTCCTTGCAAAGGAAGGAGAAGAAGTTTCAGTGGATAGAGGATTGTGAGAGAAGCTTCCAGCAATTGAAGCAATTGTTAACCAGTGCTCCAATCTTGAGGATCACAGATCCAAATGAATATTTTTTGGTGTGCACAGATGCATGCAAAGAAGGACTGGGAGGAGTCCTCAGTCATAATGGATTTGTAATCTATTATGAATCCATAAAGTTGAAAGAGAATGAAAGGAACTATGCAACTCATGATTTGGAGTTGGCAGCCATATTACACGCTCTAAAGAAATGGAGACATTACCTCATGGGAAGGAGGTTCGAACTAAGAACAATCCATAACAGTTTAAAGTACTTTTTTTATCAACCAACCTTGAACGCTAGACAAAGTAGGTGGCTGGAGTTTCTCTGTGATTACAATTTTGATATCAAGCATATCAAAGGGAAGGAAAATAAAGTGGTTGATGCACTCAATAGGAGAGTACATTAATTACATGCTACAACTATTATCATGTACCGAATTGATATTAAAATCAGAATTTTGGAGGCTGCAAATACAGATTTGCAGTACAGGAATTTGGTAGCAAAGATACAATAAGGTAAGATGCCATAGAAAGTGGAGATTTATAAATTGGAAACTGATGGAATAATTCTGTACAAGAACATAATTTATGTACCTAATGTCCAGAATTTGAAACTTTCAATTTTGCATGAAATGCATAATGTGCCTTATGCAGGGCACCCTGGATATCAGAAAATTGTGGCAGTAGTCAAGAGCCATTACTTTTGGACAGGTATGAAGAAAGAGATTGTAGAATACATCGCTAGATGTATGGAGTTCCAAAAGGTTAAAGCTGAGCACAAACACCCAATAGGGTTGTTGCAACCTTTACCCATTCTTGAGTGGAAGTGGTAAGTGGTGACAATGGATTTCATCACGGGATTGCCTAGAACAGGCAAGCAACATGATTCAATCATGGTGGTAGTGGACAAGATTATGAAATATGCCCATTTCATTATGTTAAAGACTACTCACAAGGCATCAGATGTTGCTGATATTTTTATGAAGGAAGTGGCATGATTGCACGAAATTCCCAAGACAATTGTGTCTGACAGAGACCTCAAATTTCTGGAAAGGGTTATTCAAGGGGCTCATAATGAATTTGAACTTCAGTATAGCTTATCATCCTGAGTCTGATGGGCAAACAGAGCGGGTGAATTGAGTTATAGAAGACATACTAAGGATGTATGTGATGGACAAACCATCTAAATGCGAAGACTACCTACACTTGGTAGAATTCACCTACAACAATGGGTATCAAGCATCATTGAAGATGAGCCCATTTGAAGCACTTTATGGCAGAAAGTGCAATACTCTAGTGAGCTAGGATAATCCAGCTGATAGGGCAGTATTTGGGCCAGATTTTCTCAAGGAAATGGAAGAACAGATGTTAAAAATTAAGCAGAATTTGAAAGCTGCCCAAGATAGGCAGAAAAGTTATGCTAATAAGAACAGAACCCACAGAGAATTAATAGTGGGTGACCATGTTTTCCTAAAAGTAAAATCCAATAGAAGTTCCCTGAAGCTAGGAAACTGCGCAAAGTTGGCAGCCAAATTTTGTGGGCCATTTGAAATCCTAGAAAGGATTGGGCCAGTTGTATATATGCTTGCATTACCTACATCCATGACTATACATAATGTATTTCATGTTTCATTGCTTAAGAAATATATACCTGATTCTAATCATTTTATCGATTGGAATGTGATTCAGGTGGAGCAATAAGGTGTCTTGCAAGTACATCTTGTGCGCATATTGGACCGGAAAAGAAAACAACTATGGAATCGAGATATAGGGATTGTAAAGGTCCAGTGGACCTGGTACGGTCCTAAGGACGCGACATGGGAGCATGAGGATACTATGCGCGCAAAATACCTGCATCATTTTGAATATTTTGAAAATCTTGTTGATACTGTGTAAACAGTTGCACTGAGGACAGTGCAAAAATAAGGGGAGGGGATTGTAATATCCCCTGGTAGTGCCCCTGTTATATTATGAATTATAATCATGTTGATGAATTGAAATCAAGTTTTGTAGGTTTGTGAGCCAAGTATTGATAAGTTGGTGGGATTATGTGTTTATTAGGCTGGAGAGCCTAAGTGTTAAGGCTAGGAGCCTGATTTTGTATATGTAATTATGCAAATCATTAATATAATATATAAACATCATTGCATGTCGACTGACCATGAAGAAAGAGTGATGGGGGACTAAAATTCCATAGTATGGGTAAGGGAGAGGGGGCTGAGAGGTAGGAAGAGGGGCTAAGATTGAGGGCTTAACTCCTTAGGAATAATAAATTATTATTATTCCAAAGTGGTGTGAAAGGTATGTTTTTATCCTAAGTCTTGGGAGAGGAAATGCATGCAGCCCCAATGTGTGCAAAATGGAATGCATACTTGATGGAGTGCATGCAGCTTCATGGGCGACATGTGTTGGCCCATGCACATGCAATTTAACCCAAGAATTGAGTTGTGATGGTGGTTTGTCCTCCATTATGTCATCATCTTTCTGAACCATTGGATTTCGTGAACGACCTCTGCTTAATTTTCTTGTCATGCAATCCTGAAAACCAGAACCGGAAGTCGACTGGTGTATTCCTATGAATTTTGTGGCCTCTATATTCATCCTTTGAAATCTTCATGCATGCACCTGAGACACGAAATCCGTCCCTTGAGTCGTTCTGTGAACCTTCCATACTCCGCCTGAGTTCACCAGAATCCTTGCCGAGAACCGTTTTGTCTCTACACTAGACCTCTGCATAGCCACACACCTCTGAAGTCGACTTGCATTTGGTGGTGTATTACGGTTTCAAAGATAAGTATCATTGTGTGTTTTAATTCTGTACTTAATTAAAATGCATGTTCCGTGATACTTGTAATATTATCATGTATTTTGTTGCTAGTTTGAATTGTTGTTAATTATGTTTGAGTCTGTATGGCCGCAGTAAATCCATGCCAAATGTCTTAATTTGATTTAATGCTTATTATTTATAAATAATGCATGTTATATATTTAAGTATGAGAATGTTTTCGCGAAGTAGTGTTTCTCGACAAGTGGGTTGATGGTCGGGGACGTTACAATATGGTATCAGATCTTTAAAGGCTAAGTTAAGGTTGTGTAGGTGGCATTGCCCGACCTGTTGATGGTCAGGGATGTTACAAGTCCTTTTTCCATTTCCCTATGCAGAATTGTAATCCCTTTTAGCAAATCCCAGAGCTAAACATACAATTTTTCCACATATATGCACCTTGTCTACTATACAACATGTGTATACACAAGTTGCACCACTACAACCCACGTACATCAGGAAATGTGCCCAAAATTGAAAAATAGTGTTGGGTTTCCATGTCATGTCATGAGATCAATGATCCTTCGCCTTGCATATACTGGAAACATTCTGACTTGGCCCTTCAGTTCCACTTGAAGGCTATAAATGGGCCAATTTTGAGCTATGGAAAAAAGGAGAAAGAATTCAACTTTGAGAGAAAAGTTACTCTGTAGGAATTATTCACTTCACATTGAGTTTGCATCCCTTTGTCCTTTAAGTCTGAACGCATTTTTCATCCCCCATGCTCTCCCCTACTAATTAAGAACTTCATTGTATCTCTTATATGGGCTTGCCTTTGGTGGAGGATTGAAGTGGTGGAGGCCCAACTGGAAGGAACTTAGTTTCTCGGTTTTGAACTGTGTCAACATGAAAGTCTGTAACTTATTCACTTCTACTGATTATATCTTAATAGAAATACTCTTTTCTCATCCAATTGATATCTTGAAAATATTTGAATTATTATTATTCCATGGGCGTATTTGTTATCAATGTTGATTGATTATGCTATTTAATGTGCTAACATCATATTATCACCATATGCTTGTGTTGCTTGGTTGTTGAGGACTAGTTGTAGGTGTATTGCTTTGGGTCAAGTGCTCAATGGTGGAATTCATCGAATGTCCATATGAGGTAGGCATTTTATCTTGTCTTGCTAGCATATTTGTATATATAGCATACTTGAAAATAGAGTTGATTTATGCACTCATTTCTGTCTGTTGTGGTTTACCCCTTGCCATAGAGATATTTTCCACGTAACAGAATTAACGACCATACTGGGGATCGAACCCATAATCTTTGGTTTCATATAGTCGTCACGAAGTTAGAGCGTCATCGAGGATGAAGTTAGAGCACTGTCGAGGATGAAGTTAGAGCATTTCAGTGACAATCTTGGCGTGGTCCCTCTTCAGAGGGAGTGACGAGGTACAAATTCATTTTGGGGTAGTGGATGTCATGGGGACATGTTGTATCTATTTGAGAGCTACCCACAGGCCTTGGATGCATTAGCTGTGAAATCACAGGGGTGCACACGATGAGGTACAAATGCATTGTAGGGTAGTGGATGTCATGGTGACATGTTGAATCTATTTGAGAGCTAGCCACAGGTCTTGGATGCATTGACTGTGAATTCATGTTGTACTATGGATATCCGATGATGTATAGATTCATATGTTCAACAATCAATGGTCATAATCTCGTGTGGCAATAAAGAATACCTTCCTAGTTAAGAGGGAGTGTTGATATTTTGATGTATAAATGGAAGATATTCTTTTGTATTTGTATTGGTCAAACCTCAAGAAGGTTATTGTAATCTTATTGTATAAATTTGCTCAAAAGAAATTATTATTTTATTGTTATCCTTATTGTAAAATTCAAAATGGCTCCTCTTAGGGTGTCGTCTTTTCAGGCGTCAAGTTATGTGTATAAATAGAGGTCGAGTTCCTCTCATTTGTATACACACACAACTCACCTTCTCTTGTGTATTTGGAGCATAGAAAAGGAGGTCTAGTGCATGAGGTCTTTGTTATCTTTGTCTTGGTCTATTTTTGGAGAGTTATAACGTGACATTATACTAGTTGAAGGAATCTATACTGAAGAATTGGTTGTTGGGTTTTCTCCCCCACACGGGTTTCCCAAGATATATCTTATGTTATATGATTGTTTATATTTCAGTGATCCTATTACATGCAATTGTTAATGAATTTTAAAGAAGATAACTGTAACTTCTAAAATTATAACAAAAAGTAATTAAATAACAAAATGAATTAACCCACATATATCAACATTTAAATGAGATTATTTTATTATGCTTGGGAGAAAATTACAAAGGGGTGAGTTATACACATACTCTGTGTATTTCTACTCACTGACAATAAAAAATTGTAGAGGCCAAGGCTCAAAGACACCTTCACTTAGAGTGAACAAGCGCTTTAACTCCTCCGTTCACTTAACTTCAAGCAGGCTAATCTCTTCGAGCTCTAATTTATGCTATTTTCCTTCCCTATTTCTCCTTGGATCTCCCTTCTTCTTTTTTTATCTTCACTGCCACTCTCATTATTTTTAATGGTCTTCATTTTGAAGGACAACTATCACAATTGTTTGTTTCACCTTCCCATTGTGCCAAAAGTCCAAATAAGATGAAATAAAAAAAAAACATGTTTATTTACAACATTTACAAACATTTTACAAGATCCAATTCAGATAATTTATTCAACATAAATATATATTTGGACCTGTTATCCATCGAGTTGTATTAGCTGGATCTGCAGATGAGTTGCCAAAGACTGAGAAGTCATATGCTCATAAGTCAGTGTTCACAAATTCAATAGGTCTATCAGACCACCCTTTTTCCACATTTTCATCCCTCCGAGAAATTATAATAAATGACATGAACATGAAAGTTGTAAAATACTATTGGCCACCTAAGACCTGGGCACGAGCATGTACTCTAGAGTTTTTTTTTTCACATGTTAATTATTTATTTCCTATCAAGTGATTAATAATTTATAAGTTTTTTCAATCAAAGTTGACTCCAAAGATGGAGTATGTGCGGGTGGTTCGGCCTTGGTATGGTATAACCAATGTCTAGTGTCTAAATTTATATGAGTTCATGTTAAGTCATGTCTATTGAGTCATATGGAAATTGCGCTAAGTCCCACATATGTTTTTTTAATTGTTTTGGTCAAATAAAAAATTTCCTGTAAAACAAACATTTTTAATGTAAAAGTCAATAAAATTGTAAAAAATGGCATCAGTCAGTGTTAGATGCCATTGTGTTTGTTTTCTAATCCAAAGCACCCCCTAAACCCTTATTAATCTTTTTTCTAGGAAAAAAAGTGATGTTAATCACTCAAAAATGTATTTTACTCTCAAAAAGACAAAAAGGGGACTTTAATTAATTTTCCTAAAATTTAGGGGAATCCCTAAAAGTTAGCAAACATTTTGGAAACATGTTTTTTTTTGTCTAGAGTCCTGAGTACAGTTGGCATAGGTATCCCCTATTGAGGGCACATGGCCTAGTTGACATGGCACATGGGTGGAGATCCCAATGAGCGCATGTGCATCCCCTTGCATTGTTGGTGCATTCTCGTTGAGCGTGCTAATCCCAAAGCTTGACACTAGACCTCAATCACCTACCACCTCACTTCAATCACACTTACCCTCACTCATCTTATACACTCCCCCTACTTCACTTCACTACACCTACCACCTCCTCTACTCATCTCCCACCTCACTCATGTGCCACTCTCGTTAGCTCATACACATCTCCTCCTCTCCTATGCACATCTACCTTGGAGATGTCACCGTTGGTTGTATAAAGGAAGGTCAACCCTTCTCTTGTCAGTTAGTCAAAGTTTTGGAATAAAACGCTATCATTATTGTATCAATCTTTTTTTATCACTGGAATAAAGGATTTGGAGGTCTCATATGGTGTAGCATGCTAATGTGTGGATGTGGATTGTCAAATTAATGCTCATGAGGTATATTTGTTATTGTATTTTTGCATGTTGAATTGGTTAACTTGACCTATGAAGAGGAGCTATATCCATGTAGGATAAGATTTGAAAAAATTAGTTATTTGATAATCTTATTGTTTACTTGCTTTATATCTCTTTGAATCACATGTTTATTTCAGCTAATGAACATGCTTTCCAAGTTTTATTTTGTAGGTAACATGAAGCTTGTTTAACTATATTTCTTGCAAGGGTTTTTAAGTTTTGTAGGTTACGTCACTTTAAGAGGAGGCTGAGTGAGAAAGAATCACCCTCATCTTCGATATTTCATAAGAATACATCATCCCTCTTTGTGCCACCAAAATAGGACTCCAGTTGCCCAAGGATTCCAGCGAATCAAGCTATTCTTCTTTCTCTTTATCACAAGTTATAAATTTCAGATTTTCAATTTTGGTTACTTAATTTGCAGATCTAGACTTCTCTTTCTAAAATAAAATCTTATACATATCATATTTGTAAATTCATGCATGCATCAAATCTCATTGTTAGTTAATTTTATCATTTTGTAAGCTAGATCTAGTACAAAGAAGTCTTCCTTTTGCAAGTAATTTATCGTTAAATTTTAAAGCTTGTAGTAGGAAAAGTTCTTTTTCGTTTTAACTCTTATTTGGAAAAGTCTAAAGTGCCTTATATTGCTTTTTTATAACAACAAAGAATTACCCTAGGAGAAGTAAGCTTCTGCTTGCCTCTCTTAGTGTTTTTCTTCCCCCCCTTTTTTTAGCATAGCTTTTACTAGAATAAATTTTGGGTTTATAGTGTTGATTTTCAGGCTTGTTTAAATTCATTTTGAGCACATTTCACTTGATTTTGCTTGTTGTTTTGTGCAGGTTGATGAACATGTAGAAGGTTATGCTGCCCAATTTTCAAGGATTTGGACCATCCAGAGCACCTGTAGGCTTCCTACCTTGATCTTGCTTATTTCTCAAATAATTGAAAGATTTGTGATCCTAAGTGTAAAGGATCACAAGCATTTCTCCTCAAAATCATTGTAACTTCATAAATGTAAAGCGAACCTTGCACGGTTTGACTTTATTTTCCCCTTAGGGGGACCAATGTCTTTGTGGCCAATTTCCTTTTTTTTATATTTCTTGCTCTCATTTTATGTTCTAATAAACAAAACAAAGCTAAAAATAATTCACATCACCTAAACCTATTAACAAAATCAACCAAAAGTCTTAGAATAATTTATTTTTCATAGAATATTAATTGCTAGATTAGTACATTTCTACAATTATTGGAATAAATCTTAGTTACTCAACCACGTATGCAATGCCATTGCTTCTTTTGGGTGGATTCGGAGACCCAAAAATGGACCCGAGTAACACATGTTAGTCTTAAATATGGAAATTTGCTTTACTGGGTTATTCATCAAAGACCTCTGCATTTGGGTGGAGTGTGTTAAGTTAGGGCGAGATACTCATTAATGACTTTTGTTCTCTCCTCTTTTGGACCTACAACACACCCAATCAACATGTCTATAATATTGTTGAATAGTGAGTAAAGCGGGACAAATACACATTGCACACAAAGAGTGGGGACCCCGAATTTAATCTCCACTTCACGGTTTCAAGACTTGTTTAATTTTCCCAAATCCCGTAATAAAATACTCAAGATAAAATAAATGCGACACTTTTCAAAACATCGCACTTACTTTCTGGCACTGATCTTTACTTTATCTATCTTGTCAGATCTATCTTTATTTCAAAGACTCATATGGTTCAAGTTATTTCCTTTTGAAGCACATAATGAATGGATAACTCTTGTGTGAGGTTTTACATGGTGCATCCTTTTTTGAATCATATATGTTGTTGATATAAGTCTTGTTATTTCATAATAAACTCCTGGAATAGTTTTTCTTTCAAACTTCATAGATTAAAAACCTTAGATTCTTTTTCATAGGGACTACCCCCCTTGACTTCACTAGGAGTTGACCTAGACGAAGGAGTTGAAGATTAGATGACAACACCTTAACTCAAACTTGCCCCCAAGGACACACTAAGTGGATTGAAGATTTCTTCCATGTTAGCTCAAGTGTATATAAGGCGGCAACAAGACCTATAACATGGTAGGTGTTCTTCTTCTAAGAATGGAATCCCTTTGTGCAGTGTGACTATAAAAAAATCCAATCAACATATAACTACTAATAAACTCTAAGTGTCTTATGTCATGCTTAGCAAGAGAAGAAAGGCCCATGAAAATGTGAAATGACCACTACATTTTCAAGGGGTAATATGCAATGTTTATTTTTGCAAACCACATAATTCATAACTTATCAAGTTGAATTCTGATAGAGAAATCGACTTAGAGGGGCCTCATTCTACATGGCGACCTAGGTTTAAAACCTGCCACTATCGGGAGGAGACACCAAAAAATCCAACCATGATAAGGGTTGGTGTGGTCAAGGCCGGGTGTGATCCCTGGGTGACTTTGACGACTTAGATGCCCCTGGGTCATGGTTTCTCAACCAGAAGCTAGTCCCATAGGTCACAGACACACTGGAAAACAAAAAAAAAGTCATAACTTATCAAACCATTTGACGATCAAACTGTATTTGTAAAAAAGAAAAGAAATTATCTTAGGTGATAACCAATTGAATTCTTGTTACTACCTATAAAATTTGGCAACAAAAATATTCCATTAGTGTCACATGTGCATCATGGACAATAATTATGAAAAAAAATCTTAGAGTAGAATATTTGGAGAAATAACAAAATTTCATATCAATTAGTGGGAACTCACAACAAAAAAAACGGTAATGGAAAATATCTTTAGAAATGTATGGAAAAAATTCAATACACTAATATACAACATGATATACCACTTACATGTTGAAAGAAGTGAAAAAATAATAGAAGAAAGAATTAAAAACATTTTATTTTCCAACATAAATTTGTAGGACTTCAATTGAAAATTCATGGTTTTCCCAAGAGTATTTGTTATTAACTACTCATCCATATGTAGTGAATATTCCCAAAAATTTGGGATGCATAATCATTGATTTGGCGCAAATATTAAGAAAACCTATTATATGTTCATGGAAATATTTTATATTTAGACAAAAGATATAAGTGTATGCATAACTATAATCATAAATTAGACTACATTTTTTTTTTTTTTTTAATAAAAACATGAAATTTTTTCCCTAAATTAAAAAAAAAACTAGTAAAATTTACTAAATTTCATTTAAAAAAAAAACATTGGTAACATGCACCATATTCAACTAGTAGAAATACTTCTACAAATTGTTGATCGTCTTCTCAACTCCAAAGTTCCTTGATTTTTTTGGAATGGTGTGCCTTCTGGAATATTTGTCATATGCAATCTCCACAGAGAAAATAAATGGCATTCAACTTTTATATAATCTCGTTCTTTAGTATATAGTTTTAGAAGTCTTTGTCTAAATCGGTATGCATAGAGTTCTACATAATTGCATGTATGCACTCTAAATCTGGATAATTGCATATAAGATTCCTTGAGAGCATTGAAACTAAACTATTGAAACTGTGTAAATAATTCCATATTAAAACTGTGAATAATTCCATATGACTATTAAAGGTGTTGGAAGGAAGTCTAAAACTTCACTTGTGCTTTCTTTTTAGTTATTAATCATAATATTGAATTGCTTCAAATATGTGGCAAACTTCATATGGTGTGTATTCTTAATCTTTCTAGTATTATTTTTAGTGCTTAATCATAATATTGAATTGCTTCAAATATGTGGCAAACTTCATATGGTGTGTATTCTTAATCTTTATTTATGTTTATAGAAAAACTTCATATGGTGTGTATTCTTAATCTTTCTTCATGTTTATAGAAATTTGAGTTGCTTGTGACAATTACATACAACAATCACTTTTATGAAAAAATAATGGCATTTATGCTTCATATCTTGAACTATCATGTACATAATATCATTATCATACACTAAATATTCAAAATTTGAGTCTAAAAAATTCTCAAATTGGTATACAGTGGGTCTTCATTGTTGCATCAAAATTGTGCCCATGGTGTGTCTAAAAACATCCATCATCCATCTTGATCTCAAATGGTTTTTAATATTAATAAATTTGAGGGCTAGAGAAGTCACAAGTCTTCACTTATCTCTTTGAGTTCTTCCTATTGTAGTGCACCCCAACTAAAATTGGTTTGATCATGATTCAATGGGTGCATGACATGGAAAAGATGTGCAATGAATTTCCTTAGGTAGTTTTCTAATCTCATGAATTTATGCAAATCATGAATGGTATTTGGTAGTGGCTAAATGAAAATGGATAGAAGATCCATTGAATTAATGCTAATCCCACCCAAATTTACACAAAATCCAATACAAACAAGTTATGCATATCTAAATGTACACTTTTCAAATTTACAAGTAACTCCTCCTTAGAGAATGTTCAAAGTACTTGGTCCAAGTGTTGCAGTTGATTGTACTATGTTTCTCAAAAAATGATTGTACTATGTTTCTAAAAAAATAGTATATAGTGTAGATACACAATCACAAAAGAGAAGAGATATGTGACAAGAACTTCATTAATCATCGTAATGAATGTGGAAAAATCATTAATAATACCAAAAATCATCACCATCCAATCAAACAATCCTTTCCCTATCTTAAAAGTTGTTTTCCACATATCCCCTAGTTGCTTACAAATACAATGGTAACCTAACTTCAAGTCAATCTTATGGAAATAAATGGCTCCCTAAAGTTGATGTATCATGCCATTAAGGCATGGTAGTGGGTATCACTTCTTAATGATTATCCTCTTTATATGTGTAGTCCCAACACATTCTCGATGTGTCATCCTTTTTTGGAATAAGAACAATAGTAGATCCACATGGTGAAAAACTGAGTTGAATGTTTCCTTTGTCCAACAAATCTTGAATTTATTCCTTAATTTATTTATATTATAATAAATAGGTCTTTATATTACCACATTTAATGGAACAACTCCTTATTACAAATCTATATAGTTCTCTATTGTGTGTCTTCAAGGAATTCCATGTGATCCCTTCACCAAATTTGAACATCACATTAATATTCTATCTAACCAATTATATGCTTATGACGAATTTACATATCATGCTAAATATGAATGTAGTGAAGCCTTAAAGTCCTACAACTGATTGGAGAGTTCCACTCTCTCCTATTCCTTAGGTTTCACAACTAACAAAGAACACTATCATGAAGATTTGATAAGTCTTTGTGCTTATGTAATTGAAGTAAGAGAAAAGGGTGCTAGATATTTTGGCACCATCAATGAGTAGGCTTGGACATATTTAATAAGTATATACTAGTGCAAGTTCCTTCAACATATACTAGAAAATCGGTCCCATAGATAAGTTTTTCCAAGAATAACACCACACATATATGAAGAAACAACATCAAACTATACTTAATTAATATAATCACGTGATATCGATAACTTTACCTTGAACATATGTTGGACATGAACATCTTCGGTCTTGCTAAAATAAGCCAAGAAGTAGTGTTTATGATGTGAACGTCCTTGATCTTTCTAAAAGAACCCAAGCATTAGGGTTTAGGATGTGCAAGTGTAGGAAGGTTATGTTTCATTACAATCACTTTTGATATGAAAACTTGTTGGTCGCTAATATCAAACACTATATATGCATACTCCTTGATTTGGATTTTAATGGAGATTAATATCAAGCATATTCCACCAAAATTACCAAGAACAAGCATCCAAGAGAGATTCAGGAGAGAGATAGAGAAAAATGCCCAAGTAGGGAAAACATTTCAGCCATACAATATGTAATTCTCAAGTGATTTATGTCTAAAATGACAATGGGGTGACCTCTTTTTATATAGGAGGTCACCTAAAACCCATTTGTCCACAATTCAAAATGTCAACAACAAATTATGGAGGCAAACCTCCTCTATTTGACCTTTACAACTTAAAATTAGAAATTCATAAAATAAAATCCCCTTTTAGGGGTGATGTCATGCCCTAAAGGGTGACGTAGGGCCTCTAGGAGAGATGTTGAGCCTCCAAAGGCCATAAATCACATCACCAAGTGCTATAGCATGTTCCAAGTGTCTCTCATTCCATCAAAACATGACCATGACCATCAACCATGAGAAACCACATCAAAAACCCTAGCCCATGTGACGTCTAGGGCATCAAGTGTGACGTTTTAGGCCTCCAAAGGCCAACGTTTGGGTGTAAGAGGATGAAGTATGATCTCCTCATGGTCTCTAAATTCCTCCAAATTCAGCGTTCCCTCTCCCTTGTGTCCAAAGAGAGGGGGTGCATCATCTAACATGTGGGATGCATGCCCAAAATGAAGGTCCAAGTGACCTTGTGCCTTCTCGATCAAGTTTTCACCTATCAAGGACCTCAAAATACAAACAAGAACGCCCTCCAAGGGTCCACAAGTAACAAAAACGTGCCAAGTAAGCCATATGTAATAAAATAATCACCCGAACATGTGCATCAAATCTCCCCTTTTCGAAATAAACAAATGCTCAAAGACCTTACACAATTTTCCAAATTTAGATATGGGAGGGGTGCCATAATTCCCCATTGGGTGAGTCAATTCCTCAAGTAGGGGATGTTCCCAAGGAGAATCATTTCTAGGTTATGTATTGAATATGAGGTGGATGGGGTTAGAATTCTAGGTATGGGGTTTCATGACATATAAGGTCTCATATTATCTCATTTATGGGCGCCTTTATTAAGGGTCAACCAAATCCTTTTCCTCTTTTTGTTTCTAAAGCATATTTTTCCAAGCCCTTTATTATCCATTTATTTTGCACATGTCACCAAGTTGAAGAAAACAAGGGACACTAAAAAGGAAATGCATAGCATACATACGCTCTATCTTGGTTCACATGCCTTTCCAAGTTGAAGACAATAAGGGGCACTAAAAAGGAAATGGATAGCCCAAAAATGTTCTACCTTGGAAAGTGCTATTGATTAATTAGTTATTTATTTTACAGGTCCCTCACTTTTTTGAGAATCATTTCATTTCTCTTAGGATCCCAGAGAGAGATTTTATTTCATGATGTTTTTTTAGGGCACCTTCGAGCGTAGTGGCCCCTTCTTCCATGAAATGAGGTACATGCCCTTCTTGGGTCAATAAGCCTGAAAACCTAAAATATGGGGAAACGAAGGGGAAGAGGTGATGGAAGGTGTAAAGTATGAGTGGGAATGGTACAATGACCCTTACAGGATACCACCCTATAACAACCCTTTCCCTGAGGGTAGCCACTTACTAGGAAACCATGACACTCACCAAGGTGAAATAGGGAAAAAAAAACATAATTTCCAAGAAAATGTTTTCAAAATCAAGAAAGGATCCTTAGCAACATGTTCAAACACTCCAAATATTAAAATGATACTTACCACGACACCAGACTTGTTACCTCATGAATAAGGACATGTCCTCTATGGGCCAAGCTGGGTGTGGTGGATGTTGCTGCCATCAATCGGATGGTGATGTGTGTTATGATAGGGGCCCTTGCCTGCTCATATACCTATTGGTACTCCATGTTTACAACCCAAGGGCCTTGATACATCATATCCTTATTTATCCCTAGGAATGGGGGATAACATGCACAATGACTACTTGATCTCTAATCCAATGTTTTTGAAAATGCTTAAAACCTTCTTCATTAATATTTTTTATAGTTGGATAGTAGAAAATTATTTCATTGTTATCCTTCCTATGAGATACTTGGCATAAATTCTCTTCATAATGTCCATTCTTCCCATGAGAACTTGACTTGAAGCATGAGGTACTTGGATACACTACTACATATGGGCGGATTTTTCCACAAAACTTTTCCACGTTTCCATTTTTTTCATTTTTTTATTAAATTGGTCGTGATTATCGTCTTTATTGCCACAAAAGTTTGTCTCTATAGTGACGACTATTGCCTATCTCAAAGCACCTGCTAACACACGTGGCTTGCAATGGCTAGTTGACTTTTTGTGCGTCAACTCATGCATTTTCGTCGCTATATCGACGATAATCGATCTATTTATACTGGACTTTAAGAAACTTTTCGACACATTTTCTATATTTGCGATATTGTTCGTGGATTTTGTTTGAGATGTTTATTTTTTCTGTCACCCACTGGTTGAACAAATCCAATTCTCGATCTACATAGCTCGGATTTTGAACTTGCAAGGTTAGTATGTTTTTTTATTTATTTATTTACATATACTCATTTAACTTGTAAAATTTTGTTCAAATGAAATTTCATGTAGCTTGTTTTTTCCTTGATAATATATTATATGTGCATTACCATATTTCAAAATTGTTATGTCATTGGTTTTTGGATCTAGCTAGTATATTCTATGGAAATTCATGTGAAATGTCAAGAAAAATATTTTTCGAAGAAGTATTTTAAGAAGAGGGAAAATCACTCCATCAATAAGACAATTCAAACATTAAAAACGGATGTCATTATCAATCTAGATCAATTTGAGACTACGATTCCTTATGTAAATTTAATCCTTATTACAAAACCACCAACTCATAACAACTTTACCGGTTGAACTAATGTTTGAAATAGAAGGTGGAAAAAAAATCCTCCTAGGTCTAATCCTATACCTTAGCGACCTTGTTAGCTCTCTAACTTTTGTGTTTCTATGATGTTGTGCCTATCTAATTTATTTCATATTTTTAGTCTAGTATTAGGTTAGGTTATTCATATAACATTGTATTCTTATGTGATGTTGTTTCTCTCAATTTTTTATAATCACACGCAATTCTAGATGTAGTGATTAACTCTAGTTTGTAGTTGATGTAACTTTTTTATACACTATTAATAAGGAGTAGCTAAAATATAAAAATTTCATGATGAAATCTACTAGTCAGACAATGAAAATGAGAACATGCCAAAGTGTCTTAAAAAATAAAATCGTGACCACTGTAAGTAGCATAAAATTGTGACCATTGTAAATAGTTGCAAATCAACACGTCATAATTTAAACCAACCAAACCCAATTGTGGATGACAAGTGGATGGCATTCTTTTTTTAGTGGTGAATTTCAAAGATTGACATTTTCTCTACAAAACAACTTAGAGGTTAGTGTATGGTGTCGAGTGATTCAAGTTTGAGAAATTTTGACCTCTTTCATTAAATGGTGTGTAATTATTTTCCATGGTGATTCAATAGACACTACTCTAAAGTACAAATTGAAACATATCGATCTTAATAGTTAATCGATAATAAATAAATAAAACATGTCAAAATGTCTTAGAAAAAATAATTGTGAGAATTGGAGGTCATTGTAAATAAACATATCATAATCGAAAGGAGTAGATAAATATCATGAAGGAGTAGCTAAAATATAAAAAGTTGACAACTTACTGTTTGGTATGGTGTAGGTAAGACAATTACTTGTCAGTACAAGGATTTGTCACTATGAACGAAAATGACAGGAAGCTTGCCCAGTTTAGAGTGACATGAGAGGTGAGGGGCGATGGAAAATGTTATTTCCTTTGCTATGATTGCAAGGGCTTGCAAAGAAGAAGACTTTAAATAACAACATCTAAAAGACATTGTAGGGAGAAGGGGCATGCCGAAGCGGGTTATGAATATCATCCCTTGGTAAGAGGTTATTCAATATTTAATGTATTCTCTGTAATATTCATCATGTCATGAATTTTAATAATATTTCTTATCCTTTTTTCTATATTTTCTATACACGCTAACTTTACTACATTGTTTTTAAATATATAGACGATGCCCCCAAAATGTCGAATTCTAGAGAGTTATTTGCCAAGTACTAGAAGAAATACTCCTTTATAGGGTGATGAACTTCAACATCAGAATATTGAAGTTGTTGATCAAGTTATTAATGATTATATGGATGGAGATAATGTTAGTGATACAAATTAGGAACATGAGATACATATATTGATCCAAGACACATTTGCTCCAATGGATGAAGACAACCAGGATGATAGTCATGATGTTGATCCTCTACTCGAGAAGTCACGTCAACCTCTTTATGAAGGCTCAACAAAAAATCTTCTATATTCTATATTGTTGTTGGTGAACTTGAAGGTATTGAATGGCTTAACAAACACATGCCTCACATAGATACTAAGGTATTTAATTTGTTAATTATTTATGCCTGCATGTTCACAAATACTTAAAAGGTTCAATTTTTTCCTATATTGCTATTGTTTTCTAATTTGTAAAGTATGGATGCGATATTGATGATTAATATTGTTTACAATGACTTATTGTTTTGAATTTTGTAGATTGTAAATTGTTAGGTGAATTTCTATTACCGACGTCAAATATTTTGCCATGCACATATCGAGAAATATTCGTGATTATGAAAGAAATTGGAATGGAGTATCAAGCTATTGATGCATGTCTTAATGATCATATCATATATTATGGAAAATATGCATTAGAAAATGAATGTACACAATGTCAAACAAGTAAATATCGAACCGATAAAGTGTCAAAGAAGGTGCCTTGCAAAGTTCTTCATTATATTATGATAATTCCACGTTTCCAACGATTGTTCAGGTGCCAAAGTATAGCACAGTTTATGGATTTCCATGCAAAGAATAGAAGTCAAGATGGTGTTCTTCAAATCCCTATATATGGTTATGCATTGAAGTACATTGAAGAAAAGAGGCCAATTTTTAAATAAGAACCCCGTAATGTTAGACTTTCATTGGCAGTTGATGGTCTCAATCCATTTGGAGAGCTTCACTCTACGTACTCAGTGTGGATTTTTTTTGTTATAAACAATAACCTTCATCCTTGGATGTCGATCAAGAGAGAGAACACAATGTTTGGCAATGATTGTTCTAGGTATTTAATTACCTTTTATTTTCTTTAAAGTACGATAAAATATTTCATTTATTTGTTTCGTGCATGGTAATTATGTCTTTTATATATAATGAAATATAGATAAGTATAATTACTCATGTATGTTGAACCAATTAGGTAAGTACCAAGCTAAAGATATGAATGTTCATATTGAGCCTCTTATCGATGAGTTGTTGAAGTTATGGGTTGGCGTCACTATGTATGACATCTCTAGACCAATAGGGAAAAAATGATTTCAATTCCATGGAATACTATCATGGACAATTCGTGATGCTCCCGGGTTAACACATTTTTGTGGTATATTGTTACTTTCTTTTGTGATTTAATATAATATATATTTATTGAAAATATCATGCATTATTTTAAATTGTAACTATAATTCGCTACATTAATTCATATATCTTGTAGGTCTTCAAACAAAGGGTAAATTTGCATGCCCAGTTTGTGGTTCCAAGATAAAATATCGTCGTTCAAGGAGTTTAGGAAAGGAAGTGTTTGATGAGTATATGCACTTTATGCCTGAGAATCATAGTTATTGAACTATAGACAAAGCAAAATTCAATGGTAAAGAAGAGAATGGAAAAAAACCACGAAGAGTGACACCTCACCTATGGAAGTTGGAATATATTAGAAATCGTCAAGGTATGCAAATTATTTATGTATGATATATTATATAAATCTTTGGTTAATTTCATTAGTATTAATTTCATTTTGTTTGATTAATTAGTGTTAATTTCATTTTGTTGATGTTTCATGAATGTCGTTAAGGCACGAAAGGGCTTCCACAAGGAATTAAAAGTTACCCGATGCAATTCAATAGGTTGCCATACTACGAGCACCTACAAATAGTTCATATGTTTAATGCATATCGGGAAGAACATAACCAAATTGTTATGGCGAATATTAGATGGAAGAACTAACAAAGAGAGAATTGGAAATATTTGTAGTGACATCCAGGAAGCTAATCACACATTGCAAAGTGTCATTATTAATTCTAATGGTGATGGTTGTGAACAGAATACTAGTCTTCCTTGGTTATTGATGGAGCAACAAAGCAATATTGTAAAAGAGATCATTTGAAAAATTAAGTTACCGACGGGGTTTTCGTTGAACATACAAAATATATTAACAAAAAAAGGTGATTTTGGTGGGGTTAAAACACATGACTGACATACATTCATTAAGGTAATTAGTAGGTTATAATATATTTCCTTATTGGTACGCATTTTTTGGAAAAAATAATAATTATTTGTTTTTTGTTACAGTATGCTCTACCTTATCTCTCCCAGACGACTTTGACAACAACATAAAACAAATTATTTATGAACTTTCCAAATACATGAGGTAAGTAATGTTTTATACGGAAAATGTACTTCTTATGTGATTCGTAGCGGGACTTATTGACATATTATGTTTTATCTGAAAAATTATGTATTCCATGATATTATTTTATTGCATCATTTGTAGGTGGCTTTCATCAAAATAAATCCGTAAAGAAGATATAAGGTATTGGAAGAGAGAAATTCCTCGACTAATGTGTCAAATGCAACAGTATCTACCTCCAACATTTTTCAATGCATGAGAACACTACCTCATACACCAAGTTGAGGATATTGAATTATGTGGACTAGTACACACAAGGTTGATGTGGATGGTGGAGAGGCAGTTGAAGTCATTGAAGGCTTTTGTTAGACAAAGAGCACGTCCTTGTCGGATTACTGAGAGGGGGGGTGAATCAGTAATATAGAAATATAATCCTTTTTAACCATATAATGCAAGTGTTATATCAATGTAGCATTATCATCCAATATTTGCAAAGTAAATAAACAATGAACAAATGAACAATCATACACATACACAGTACACTAGTGTTTTTACATGGAAACCCAAAGCGGGAGAAAACCATGTAATGCTTTTTTTTATATGTCTTGAAGAATTACATTCATTGGAAGCACCAACTTCCTTTGTTTTCCAACTGCAACTGGAAGGAGGCTCCAACCCCCTAGTTTCTCATTCTACAACCTGAGGGAAGCTTCAACTCCCCAATTATTTGAATACAACCAGAAGGAGGCTACAACCCCCTATGTTCTATGGCTACAACCGAAAGGTGGCTACAACCACCTGTCCTTGCCCCATCCTACCGTCCTGACATATAAGGAGAATGATGGAACCATTGTCACACTAACACTGTGAGATATATTGTTGTAAACCTGTACCAATAAACCTGCACCAAACAACCTATACCGATAACCTGAACCATGCATCAACCTGTACCTCAACCTATAATCAATCTGTACCATAAAAAAGTGCATCAACCATGCACCAACCTGTACCAAAAAACCTGTAATCAAATTTTACCATAAATAAGTGCATAAACCATGCACTAACTTGTACCTCAAACTGCAAACCTTCCTTCACTTTAACAACAAGAGACTAGCATTTTCATCAAACTTTACTTTAGTCTCACATGACTAGTTTTGGATTAGTCAACAACCCTAACTTGAAATAATCATAACTATGTACCTGTAATGAGTAAAGATTTGAAAAAAATACACGGTTTTCTTCAGTGTGTTTTATGCAATTCCTCCAGGTGTCACTACTTGGAACCTCTCAGAAAATGAGTTATAGAAAAAATGACATACCTTGTTGAATTCTAGATTATTCTAGAGAGAAAACTTATAGAGCATGCCCCACATAGAATATTTGTTGTGTGGATCTAAAAATTTTACACAGAATACTACAGAATGTAATCTAACCAACACATTTTGTCTTACTGAATTTGGATCTATTATGAAGAAGTTATGACGTTTTTACCCGAAACACGTGTTTTAGACTAGTTCTAAGACTAGCCACAAACCTTATTTTCCATGAAGTGTAACTCCAAAACTACAACGATCCACAATCTTAAATTCATACCACAACTACTTGGATATGTTTCCTCAATGGCTTCCCAATTTCACGGCCTGAATCGTTCTAGAATTTTTTTTATCGTGAAAATGGTGAGATGACCTATAAATAACATACCTTAGAAAGTATCATCAGAATAATTTATCCTCCCTTGAATTTCAGCCTTCTTTACTTCACCTTCCCTCTGAAATTCGGCTTAGATATCCTTTGGTTACCTTAGTCACCTGTAGATATTCAATATTCTCAAGTGTAATTTAAAATGAGAGAGCTTTGCCTCTTATTTATACTCTCCAAGTAGCTTCCTTAGAAGCATCTTCTAGGCCACTTTGTCCACATAGTCACCTATGTCCAACTTTGCCCAATTTTTCACTTGTCCATATATCCAATAGCCACTTGACTACTTAACTCATTTTCCTCATTTTAGGGTTAACCTTCTTATAACCACTTTCCATAATTAGAAAGTTCTCCATTTACTTTATTATTTAAATAATCCTCCTTTACTTTGTCACTTCACTTTATTATTTAAATAATCCTCTTTGACTTTGTCACTTCACTTTATTATTTAAATAATCCTCTTTGACTTTGTCACTTCACTTTATTAATTAAATAATCCTCTTTGACATTGTCACTTCACTTTATTATTTAAATAATTTCTTCTTTGCAAGCACTTTGACTTTGACCTTTTGGGACTTCAAGCCAACATATGAGGGTCATCCAACTTCATAAGGCCATAACTCTCAAACCGTGAGGAGTTATGTGACGTTCCACATAACACCAGAAATGGCATGACATGTACTATCCATCTAGAATAGTATTACCTAAAAATATATCAAAACTCATACCATTATACATCAAAAAAACTTGGGTCCATTACCCAAACCTTTGTGTTATCGAAATTCACTACCAAACTTTCTTCAAGGGTTGACATCAATGACAACCAACCCAATTAATCAACAATTTCCCCCTTTGGCATTGATGACAACACTTTGATGCAATACTAAAATCATATCACTCATGCTTCCCATGGAACCATGCATGCTTCTCTGTGACCAATGCTCCCCCTGGAACCATGCCTATGTCCTCTGCATCTGATAAATCTCTCCCCCTTTGTCATCAATGGAAAAGGTATCTTTCCATTCAGATTTTCTCCCCCTAGCTGACTCGTCTTATCTCCCAACTTGAACTATCCTTTTTATGGTGCTTCCTCATGTACATCTAAGACATATAAGATACAAATTCAAAAGCATTCATTTTGGAGTAGAAATAACTTTGAGTCTATGGCGAAGATACTCAAAGGCTTTTCGTGGAAGCGGTTTTGTAAATATGTCTGCCACTTTTTCTTTTGTGCCCACATATTCAACTCTGATGTTCTTTTCTACAACATGTTCCCATAGAAAGTTATGCTTGATTGGAATGTGCTTCATCTTGGAGTGCATCATCGGGTTCTTTGCGATATTGATAGCATTTGTATTATCACAATAGATTGGAATGGGTTCATCATACTCAACTTGTATATTTGTCAGAGTTTGTTTCATCCATAGAACCTGTGTACAACATGTTACTGCTACAATATACTCTGCCTCGGCTATAGATAAAGATACTGATGATTGTTTCTTGCTTAGTCATGATACTAAACACTCACCCAAGTAGAACATTGCTCTATCAATGCTTCATCAGTCATCAATGCAACTTGCCCAATCTGTATTTGTGTAGGCAATAAGTGATAGATCATTTCCTTTTGGATACCATAATCCAAACTCTTCTCCTCTTTTGAGATATCTGAAAATCCTCTTCACTGTTAATATATTCGATTCCTTTGGTGTTGCTTGAAATCGTGTCACCTGTCTAACTGCATGCATTACATCTGGTCTGGATGTTGTCACATATAGTAGACTACCAATCATTGAGCTTTATTGCCTCTGATCTGTACACTTTGAATCATCATCTTTGCTCAACTTGCAACTAGTTTGCATGGGAGTGATAACTGGTTTGCAATCTTCCATTCTGAACGTCTGTAGCATTTCTCTGATATACTTGGTTTTAGAAATAAAAATTCATTGGCTTCTTTGACGTATCTGAAGACCCAAAAAGAAGGATAGTTCTCCAAGTAATGAAATTTCAAATTCATTATGCATGTCCTTTGAAAATTTATGGCTTAACTTGTCATCAGTACTTCCAAAAATAATATCATCAACATAAACTTCAATTAATAAAATACTATCTTTAGTTATCTTGATGTAGAGGTTGTTTTCTGCACTTCCTTTTCTAAACCCTGCATGTTGTAGATATTTATCCAGTCTAGAGTACCATGCTCTAGGATCCTGATTTAGACCATACAAGGCCTTCTTTAATTTACATGCATAATATGTGTTCTCTAACAACTGAATTCCTTTTGTTTGTTCAATGTAGACTTCTTCTTCAAGTTACCCATTCAGAAAAGATGATTTTACATCCATATGATACACTTTAATATTTTTGGAGCATGCATAAGCTAAAAGAAATCGGATTGGTTCCATTCTAGAAATTGGGGAAAATGTCTCTTCAAATTTGATTCCTTCAACCTGTGCATATCCTTTACATACCAATCTAGCTTTGTTCCTTGTAACATGTCCATCTTTATTCAATTTATTCCTATATACCCACTTTGTGTCGATCACATTCTTATCCTTTGATCTTGGAACCAATTCCCAAGTGTCATTTTTCTCTATTTGATCCAATTCTTCATCCATGGGCTTATTCCAAAATTCATCTTTGTTGGCCTCTTCAAAATAGGTTGGTTCAATCGTAGATGAGAGTGCTAGGTGTGTTTGTTCTGGTGAACAAATTCTTCTTCTAGTCTCAACTCCTGCATCTTTGTTTCCGATAATCTTATCTGAAGGATGATTCTTTTGTACTCGTTTTCTAGGTGTCTTTGGAGGCACTTGTTGAACTTTCTCTTTTGCTTCCATCAGATCCTCTTCATCTTCCCCTTCTACTTCTTTTTCATCTTCTACTTCTTCTTTGTAAATTTGTTCCATTGATTCATTTTCTTCTTCCTTTAATTCTTGTCTACCTGTTTCATCAATTGTTATGTTGATTCTTTCCACAACTTTGTTCAATCTTAGGTTGTAACACTTGTATGTTTTCCTTGTACTTGAGTAACCAACAAGTACTCATTTGTCCACATTAGAGTCAAACTTTCCCATTCTGCCATCTTCTCTTTTGATGTAGCATTTTCTTTCAAAAACTTTGAAGTGCTTCACATTTGTTGGTCTTCCTTTCCATAGCTCATAAGGAGTTTTTTCACTGTTGTTTATGAGAATTACTCTGTTTTGAATGTGAACTGTTGTATGTATTGTCTGTGTGCAAAATATATCTATTAATTTGGAATCCATTAGTATTGTTCGAGCCATTTCCTGTAATGTCATGTTCTTTCTTTCAACAACTCCATTTTGTTTAGGTGTCCTAGCAACAGAGAATTGTCTTTTTATTCCATGTCTGTTGCAATAGTCTAGAAATTCCTTTGAAGTGAACTCTCCTCCATTATCATAGCTCAAGCATTTGATTTTTGAATCCATTTCATTTTCAACCATTTCCTTATAGACCTTGAAGTTTTCAAAAGCTTTTGACTTATTCCTGAGAAATAAAAACACAATCATTCTTGTATAATCATCAACTAATAACATAAAGTATTTCTCACCTTTTAAACCCTTTGTTGTAGTTGGTCCAACTAGATCAGTATGCACAAATTTTAGTGGTCTTGTCGTTGAATATTATTTTGATTTAAACTTGGTCTTTGTTTACTTTCCTTTTTGACAAGGCTTGCATAAAGTGTTGGTTGGTTTCGTGATCTGGGGAATTTATCTAGTTGCTTCCCTTTTGTTGAATTTGACAAGGTTATCAAAATCTGTGTGACCCATTCTTTTGTGCCATATCCAACTTTCATCTTCCTTTCTTAGGCAACACTTTTCATTTCCAATTTCACTTAATACATATATGTTGCTTGAAGTTCTCATAGCTTTTGCAATCAATTTTCCTGAACCTTATTTTCTTATCTCGCACTTTTGTGAATCGAAAGTAACTTTGTGACCTTGGTCACACATTTGACTCACACTTAGAAGAATATGTTTCATATCTTCTACTAGTAGAACATTTTATGCCTTCGTATTCTTATTCCCAATTCTAATTGTTCATTTTCCAATGATTTTAGCTGAATCATAATTTCTGAAGGAGACTGATCCAAAAATTTGTCTTTATCACCTGTCATGTGTTTTGAATATCCATTGTCAACATACTAACCACATTTCTTCTGCTTAGCTTGTAGAGCGAGTGTGCATTCTTCATTGGTATATTGATTCTGCTTTCTTATCCATGTCCCTTTTTGAGGTTCATGTCTGTGACTTTTGTTGTTCTGTTTTGGTTCTCTAGGAGGGACTATCATTCTGCAATCTTTGGCCATGTGTCCAAAGTTGTTACATTTGTAGCATTCCACTTCAGTGCTCAAAGATTCAAACCTATTGTAACTTCTTCTCTATGTTTCACTAGGCCCTCTTGGATAACCCTTTTGTGTGTGACTTTCAAAGTTGTTTATGTTTCTGTTCTTATCTCTGCAATTCACAACTTTATGTCCAAAATTATTGCATGCATAACATAAACCAAAAAAGACAATTTGATACCTGGGAGTTGAACATCTTCTGAAAGGAGGTACTCTTATGAATCCTTCTTCTTCCTAAGGCCTATCTATTTCCGTCAGTTGTTGATTCTAAAATCTGAATCTTCTCGGTGGAGGAGTGTCCCTATAATTTTATTTGTAGACCTTCCTATCCTCTTTGATTGTTTCTGCATAGCTTTTTGGATATGTTTATTGTTCTATTTATTTGGAGCTTCATGCCTTTTCCGTCTAATTGTATCCAAGTCCATACTTGTCATGATGAGGTTTTTGACTGCTGATAATGTCATTCAAAACTTTTGATTTGTTCTACATTTTTTTTTTTGAAGATCCTTTCTTAATGTGACAATTTCTGCTTCCAAATTTCCAATGATCTTGTCTCTTCCTTCTAGTTTTTCTTTGAGTGCTTCTTCAATTCTTTTATCTTCTTCAATCTGAACCTTCAAATTTGGGATCATTTGTTCTAGTTCTCGAGTGTCTTCTTTCTTGTCTAGTTCTACTTGTACTTTCTTGTTTTTCTTGTTTTCTCTTTTGATAACTTCTATGGAACACAACAATTATTCTCGGTAGTCAACTTCTGCCTCTTCATATTCTTCTTCGGCCTCTTCATATTCTTCTTCGGAGTCTTCTTTATCAGAGTCTTCTACTACCATGAATAGAAATCTTTTTGTCTCACTGTCACTGGATTCATCTTCATTTGATGATGAGATGTCTTCTTTGGTGAATAAGATTTTCTTGAAAACTTTCTTTGTGTTTCTTTTTCCTTTATATGTTTGTTTTCTATTTGAGTAACCTTCATCATTTCTCTTTTTCTTATGAGGACATTTGTTAGCAAAATGACCAATACCATCACAATTAAAACAAATCAAAGGAAGCTTACCTCTATACCTGTTGTTGGTTCCCTTGTTCAATCTTCTGACAAAGTTGGTCGCTTCTTCATCATCTTCCGAGATGTCACTGTTGTTGCTACGTTCTTTTTCTTTTTTCTTTCCATTTTGCTTTGACCTTTTGGGTGCTTTGAAGGCTGCTTCTTTTATATCTGGATTTTTCTATTTAGTTCTCATTTCATATGTTGTGAATATTCCATGTAGTTCATCCATGCTTATTGAGTTTATATATGTTCTTTCTTCTAGTGTTGATATCTTAGGGTCAAATGTCATAGGAAGAGATCTTAGTACCTTTTGAAAAATTACAAATTCTTTGATTTCTTCTCCCAATCCCAAGATTTCATTTACTATTTCATCGACTCGTAAAAATTAAACAACAATATTCTCATTTTCCTTCATCTTTAGTTGTTCGAACTGACCTCTGTAAGTTTGAAGCTTTGTTTCTTTGACTTTTGAATCTCCTTCATAAATATTTCAAAGTTTGTCCAAAATATCTTTAGCGGATTTATAATGTGCAACTTTGGTGAATACCAATTCTCCAAGACCATTTAGAAGTGCATTTGTGGATTTGGAATTATTCTGACCGAGTTTCATTGCTTTGTCATTTTTCGGTGGAATTTTTGGTGTTGTGTAACCATCTACTATTGATTGCCAAATTTCAAATCCTTGTGCATGTATATATGTATTCATCCTTATGCTCCAAAATGAGTACTTTTGTCCATCAAACTGTGGTATTCCATTTTTATACATGTTTTTTCTTTCCATGATCTACCTTTCAGTGGTTAAACTGATTTTTGAAGGAACCTACTCTGATACCAATTGTTGGATTACTGAGAGGGGGGTTGAATCAATAATAGAGCAATCTAATCCTTTTTAACCATATAATGCAAGTGTTATATCAATGTAGCATTATCATTCGATATTTGTAGAGTAAATAAACAATTAACAAATGAACAATCATACACATACACAGTACATCAATTTTTTTACGTGGAAACCCAAAGCGGGAGAAAACCACAGAATGTTTTTTATTATATGTCTTGAAGAATTACATTCATTGGAAGCACCAACTTCCTTTTTTTTCTAGCTGCAAGTGGAAGGAGGCTCCAACCCCATAGTTTCTCAAGCTACAACCTGAGGAAAGCTCCAAATCCCCAATTCTCTCGATACAACCAGAAGGAGGCTACAATGCGCTATTTTCTCTAGCTACAACTAGAAGGTGGCTACAACCACCTGTCCTTACCCCATCCAACCGCCCTGATGTATAAGTAGAATGATGGAACCACTGTCACATTATCACTGTGAGATATACTATTGTAAACCTGTACCAATCAACCTGCACCAAACAACTTGTACCGATAACCTGAACCATGCATCAACTTATACCTCAACCTGTAATCAACCTATACCATAAAGAAGTGCATCAACCATGCACCAACCTATACCAAACAATCTGTAATCAAATTGTACCATAAACAAGTGCATCAAGCATGCACCAACTTGTACCTCAACTTGCAAACCTTCCTTAACTTTAACAACAAGAGACTAGCATTTTCATCAAACTTTACTTTAGTCTCACATGACTAATTTTGAATTAGTCAACATCCCTAACTTGAAATCATCATAACTATGTACCTATAATGAATAAAAGTCTAAAAATAGTACACAATGTTCTTCAGTGTGTTTTATGCAATTCCGCCAAGTGTCACTACTTGAAACCTCTTAGAAAAGGAGTTATAGCAAAAATTACATACCTTGTTGAATTTTGGCTTATTCTAAAGAGCGAACTTGTAGAGCATGCCCCACACGGAATATTTGTTGTATGGATATGAAAATTTTACACAGAATACTAAAGACTCTACTCTAACCAACACATTTGGTCTTACTAAATTTGGATCTGTTATGAATAAGTTATGACGTTTTTACTCGAAACACTTGTTTTAGACTAGTTTCAGGACTAGCCACAAACCCTATTTTCCACGGAGTGTAACTCCAAAAATAAAATGAACCATAAGCTGAAATTTGTACCACAACTACTTGGATATGTTTCCTCAATGGCCTCCCAATTTCACGGTCTGAATCATTCTAGAAAAAAAATTATTACGAAAATGGTGAGATGACCTGTAAATAACATACCTTAGAAAGCATCATCAAAAGAATTTATCCTCCCTTGAATTTTGGCCTTCTTTCATCTTCCCTCTGAATTTGGCTTAGATATCCTTTGGTTACCTCAGTCACTTGTAGATATTCAGTATGCTCAAGTGTAATTTAAAATGAGATAGCCTTGCCTCTTATTTATACTCTCCAAGTAGCTTCCTTAGAAGCATCTTCTAGGCCACTTTGTCCACACAGTTACCTATGTCCAACTTTTCCCAATTTGCCACTTGTCCATATATCCAATAGCCACTTGACTACTTAACCCATTTTCCTCATTTTAGGGTTAACCTTCTTATAACCACTTTCCATAATTAGAAAGTTATCAATTTACTTTATTATTTAAATAATCCTCCTTGACTTTGTCACTTCACTTTATTATTTAAATAATCATATTTGACTTTGTCTCTTCACTTTATTATTTAACTAATCCTCTTTGACTTTGTCACTTCACTTTATTATTTAAATAATCCTCTTTGACTTTGTCAATTCACTTTATTATTTAAACAATCCTCTTTGACTTTGTCACTTCACTTTATTATTTAAATAATTTCTTCTTTGCAAGAAATTTGACTTCTTTGACCTTTTGGGACTTCTAGCCAACATATGAGGCTCCTCAAAAATTTTAAGGCCATAACTCTCAAACCGTGAGGAGTTATGTGATGTTCCACATACCACTAGAAATGACATGACATTTATTATCCATCTAGAATAGTCTTACCTGCAAATATATCAAAATTCATACCATTATACATCAAACAAACTTGGGTCCATTACCCAAACATTTGTTCTACCAAAATTCGTTATCGGGATTTCTTCAAGGGTTGACATCAATGAAAACCAACCCAATTAATCAATAGTCCTGAGAGTTCTATGGTTGAGGAATATATGGCATATCAATGCATGGTGTATATTAATCAATATCTACCTAAATTAGCAGAAAATATGAACGTGCCTCGCATTTGGCATCTCGATTCCATCAACAAATTTGAAGGGGAGGTCCTATTGGGGAAAGGTAAAATGAGGAGTGTGAAAGGTAATTATTAGATGTTGACATAGATTTAATATATTACACATTTATATTTCCAACTTTATTTTATCATATTGATTTTTTATATTTTTTATTCTTGTGTATTGAACTATATTAAACTATTCCTTTATTAACAATACCTAATTAATGATATTAAATTGTTATTTTATCATATAGTTGCTCGAGAGTGGGATGATTTACATTTATATATTGCAAACTACCTTGATTGTATGGAGAATTGGATAGAATATTGTGAAGAATACTTCGGTAGGTTATCATGGGAAGGGGTGAGTAGGATTATTAAAACAACGCATTGTCATCGAAATCAATTTCCTGATCTTACATCAAGGGAAGTTGATTTATCCTTTGGTTTAAAAGATAAACATGCAAGCAAATTGTTTATCCACATTTTCCTAGTTATTTCCCAATTTTTCAATGTATTTGGTTTGTTTAATTTTTGAAATATATATTTACTAAGTTTTGTATGAGGTTTATTAATTGGAAATGTATTTTTTACTTGTTGTACATGTTGTAGTTGAAACATCGCAAGGCTATGTGGTGTAATGGTTGTAAATTTCGTATCAAAATGTTGGATGATATGATGAAAACCTCAGATTGTGGGATAACTGCAATGTTTAAGGTCACCAATGTTTCCTCTAGAAGTTACAGACATCCGGAAGAAACTGAGAATAGGTACTATGGGAATTTGGAGGATATAATTGAGTGTGATTTTAATTCCTTTAAAATAGTTTTGTTTGAGGTGAAATGGTACAGGCTACGGATGCATGAACGTGATTCTGAAAGAACTATTATTGAGCATGATAATGGATTTACCATGGTTAATACAAGGGCATTTGAACTGGGTACAGAGCCTTATGTTCTTCCAAGTCAATGTGAGCAAGTATTTTACTCAGAGGTACCTGGTAAAGCAGGTTCGTCATACATTGTTAGATATGATCCAAGAGGAAGACCAATAAAGTATAATCATGTAGCCAGGGATGAAGATAATAATGAGGAAGAAGATCATGATTATGCAGATCAGGAGCATGTGGTTGTATTTGATGTGTCAGACGAAGAAGCTGAAGAAGTTGATCATCCAAATGCAGCAGACAACGATCTCATTGACGATATCGATTACTATATTAGTGAAAATGACGTTGATGATGATGTTGATATGAATGAGACTTTCACCAATATCGATTCTGAACCAGATCCTGATATAGATGTTGAGCTAGATGAAGAAGAAGATGAAGGATATTTAATTGTTGAAAAGAAGAGGTATGTGTTTATGTCTTTTATATGATCTTTATATGTTTTTATCTAGTATAATAGAGTATGTTACATGTTCTTTATAATTTCAAATTAGGTATGGGGAAATTGAGAGTGATGTGGGGGGGCAGGGGGGATAATTAGAGCTTCCACCTTCACATGGTTTCCCCTATTTAGTAGAGAATGAACTATTCTCAAAACCAAGATGAGCTATGCACAACTATGCCTAATCGTGTACTACTTGACCCCATTAAGGCGTGAATACGTATAATCATGTACTACTTGACCTGATTAAGGCGTGACTGTGCCTAATCATGTACTACTTTACCCTACTTATAATCCAGAGTGGACTGAAATTTGGTATATGAGAATTCTTGGAACCTCATGAAAATCTTGGAACCAAGGTATGGACTAAATTAGACGACCTCTAGAAGGAGAAATCAAAAACTTTATATATATGGACATATGTCTTTGTTATTTCTTATAATGTATATGTGATGAATGATGTCTATAATGGTTTATATAATCAATGTTGAATGTGATTCTTTTTAATGGAGTAGATTCCAATTCAATACGAAATTTGCTAATGAGTTAGCTAAAGAATTGAATTGTCTTGGTATATGTTCATAAGAGATAAAATAAAATAATCATTTCAAGAGTCGTACCCTTAAATACTTTTGAAAAAGGATAGGATTTCAGATAGAATAAGTCAAGTTGAGGTGTGAAATGATGATCTCGGAATCTAGGTGTACTATCAAGTGGCGTATGCCCAAAGAGGATGCTTTGGTCATAAGTTCAATAACAAAATTGTATTTTGAAACATTGTTCGTTGTAGGGACGAGATAGATTCCACTCGATCTTATTATGTCATTAGTGGTTGAAATGATTACCCGGGAAGTGGAAGCGATATTCCAAGAGGTGCGACTAGCTCCATTTGCATATCCAAAATAGGGTGAGGGAAATGACGACATCTGCAACTCAAGCATTAGGAATGATAAGTAGATTGACAAAGAATGTCACACAAAGAAAAAACAAAATCAACCATAGAAAACTATAATACATATGGTACAAAATCACAAGATAGCACAAAGCTTATGCATAGTACTTTTTCAATTAGATCTTGTTATGAGGCTCCGATAATGGATTTCCTTGATAGTTTGCTAGCTCATAGGCTCCTTTTTTAAGAAATTGTGTAATTATATAGGGGCCATGCCATAAGGGTTCGAACTTACCTGCACCTAACTTTTCACGGTCTTGGTCGTAGACCAAAACTAAATCACCTTCCAAGAAGGCTTGAGGGAGTATTTTTTTATTGTATTGGTGTTTGATGCGCTTTTAGTGAGACGCATTTCCCATGATGCCTTCACGACGTCACTCATCAAGGTGGGATAAATATAGGATTTTTTATTCTTCGGTGGAAGTGTCAGGCAGGATTTTGACAACTAGCTTGAGGGAAGGGATTTTTCATTCAATGGGTAAAACTTCCTCCAAGCCATAAACAAGTTGGAATGGTGTAAAGTCGGTGGCAGTTTTGGTAGAGGTCGGATATGCCCATAAGGTTGAGAATAAAATTAAATTCCAATTGGTTTTATGTTTTCCAATCATTCTCTAGAACATTTTTTTGAGTACCTTATTGATGGAATCAACTTGACTGTTTGCTTGAGGGTAATAGGGAGATGAGTGTTCTTGGTCAAAATGCAACATAGGAGATAATTTTGTCATCATTCTATTGCATAAATGTGATCCATGATTGGTAAAAATGGATTTAGGTACATCGAAACATGTGATGATATGATTGAATATGAACAAGGTGGCAGGCTTGGCAACATTAGAAAAGGTAGGCATGCCTTTTGACCACTTTGTGAAATAATCAATGTCCACAATAATGTAATTATGATTGGTGGAAGAAGGAGGTTTACAGGTGGTGAAATCGATGCCCCATTTAGCGAATAGGAAAACTACAACAACTGGATGTAAAGGATTGGGGTGAGCACACATTTTTTTGGAAAATATTTGACATGGGTGGAATTTTTGTACCATATTAATGCAATATTTAAAATTTGTGGGCCAAAAATAGACAGCACATAAAATATTCTGGGAAGGGGCTAACCCAAAAACATGGCCACCAAATTCTCCAAAATGGTAGTAATTTAGGATTCATTTGTCTTCACAATGGATGACATACTAGCATAATACCATATCTACTCCACAACAGTAAAGGGTATTGCCAACGATGAGATAGTTTCGGGATTGGTGGCATATGCAACGATAATCATCTTTAGACAGATTGGGCCGAAAGTGTTGGGTGTGGAGATAAATCTATATGTCTCCATACCAAGAATCGAACGAGCCGATGAGAAAAAAATATTCATCAGGAAAATAATCTTGTAACACAGATTCATCAAAGGCTCGGGGAAGATCGATCATTAATTCTGCGAAAATCAAGGATTTTTTTTATTTTTGGGTGGAGAATTCAAGTTCAAATTCCTGTAGCAAGATGATCCATTTAGAGTATATCCCCCCCAATATCTGGCATGAAAAAATATATTGCATTGAGTTCACGTCAGAGACAACAATGGTGGTTCAGAGTATAATATAATGTTGGAATTGTTGGACAACCTATGCAGCTACCAACACCAAATTCTCAAAGTAGGGATATCGAAATTTGGCACCAACTAAGCCCTTTCTAAGATAATAAATAACATGTTCTTTATGTTGATCATAAATTTGGACTAATACCATTCCAATGGTGGTACCGAAAGTTTCAAAGTATAGGATGAAGTCCTTATTGTAATTTGGGGGTTTGAGTAATGGTGTGTATGTAAGAACCTGCTTCAAATGATAAAAATATCATTGGGCATATTCATCCCAAATAAAAGGTACATCCTTTTTCAATAATCGCATTAAAACTTTGTTCATTTCAACATAATTGGCAACAAAGCATCTAAGGAAGTTTTCTTTCCCTTGCAAACTTTGAATTTGGATTATGGAGGTGGGAGGGGAAAAATCGATTATTTCCTCGAATTTAAGGGTATCAAATTTGATCCCAAACCTAGATACAATGAATCCAAGTAAAGGACTGGACTCCATGACAAAAATGAATTTGTGTGGATTTAAGCGAATGTTGTAATATCGACAGTGTACGAATATTTGGCTTAGCTGATCTATGTGATCAGATCTCTTGGGAGACTGGGTAGAGAGGTCATCTAAGTAATGTTGTACAATATGTTTGATGTCATGAAAGTCATAAGACATGGCCCACCAGAATGTTGCACCAACATTTTTAAGACCAAAAGGTAACTTTTGATATGTGAAAGTTCCCCATGGGTAGATAAAGACGGTTTTTTGTTGGTCCTTCGAAGTAATTTCGATTTTATTAGAGTTGGAGAATCCATCCATAAATGATAATTCGTCACATTTGACACAATCATTGATGATTTGATCGATTAAATGGGTAGGGAAATTGTCTTTAGGATAGGCCTTTTTGAGGTCCCTATAATAAATGCATACTTAGATGGTGCCCTGCTTTTTGTTAACCGGTACGATGTTGGACATCAGTTCGGTTAGGGTCACGGGATAAATAAAAACAACATTCAATAATTTTTGAACTTCTTCCTTAATTACTGCAACTTTCCTTGGATGAACTGGGTAGATCTGTTGTTGAACTAGATGGGCTCCGGGGTAAGTTTTAATTTCATGGACAACAATTTGTGGGTCAATTCCTGGCATCTCTTCATAGGACCTGTTATCCCCGATTTCATGGGATAACTAGGAGATCATGTCTCGAGGCCCACAGGTCCTAGACATGGAGTACCGAGAGTAGGATTGACCTGAGCATGGCCCTGGAAGGCCTCATCCGTCTTCTTCTTCGCCAGACTTGTCCTGTTAGCAACAACAACTTCCATCACCATTGGCTTGGACTTGCATCAGAGAAGACTCTTGCTCCATGAGGTAATTGGTCCAAGGTATCATGGTATGTATCATGTTTGATCGTTATAAATTTCTTATATATGCATCAGGTTCCTTACATTTCTGACAACTGCTTGGATCTTACACTAACCCACTTGACCATTGTTGGGGGGATTAACGGGATGCCCTAGCAAGCTGATATCCATGGTTTTGGTTGGCCACCAGGGGGGATTTGCAAAGCCATTGTCCGCTCCCACCATTCTATCACTTTACATCTTATCTCCCATACATCCACCCCATTCCTTTAGTCCGGCCATTAGGATGACCTTTGAGGGTTACACTTTGTCCTGTGGGAAGAAGGGGCTGAAGGCCCAGGGGGTAAAAGAAGCTGGTAAAAGATAAAATCCATAGGAAACAAAACCTAGAGATGCTTCACCCAGGGATCCCCGAGAAGGCAATAAAAGGCCTCTCGATAAGAAACAAAAGGGACCCGAAGAAAATAACAAAAACAAGACCTAACCAAGAGGATGGGAGGTCTCATCATGAGCTGGCCCATTATGTTCATAGGTATCTAGCAATATGACATTGTCATTATCTGGTCACCACGCCAGGGCAATGACCTTTGGTTGCATGGCCAAGGGAAAGGGGGTCTCATCACAAGCCAGCCTTATCATTTCTGCGAAAATACCAGCGGGTAACCCTGTCAGCTCTGGTCACCACGCCAAGGAAGCGTCCTCTAGTCAGACCTTGAAATAAAAAGAAAGAAAAAAGCAATAAATAATAAAGGCAATAAAGGGGCTTGGAAAAAGTGCATCCATGACGGGTACAACTCACCTCCTACAAAGGCACCCACGTACAATACTTACCCCTAGTCTTCACTATAACTGGACACTCCTTAGACCATATCACTTCATGTACATGGCTTGAATGATATTCTGTGGAAATTTTCCTTTTCTTATGGATACTAGCCCAATAGGTTGTTCTGTCCATTTCTCCGACTTTGTATAGTAGATTAGTGTAATGTCTTTGAGCTCTTAGAGGATACGCTAGGGGTTTTATGCATGTATTTGATAAATTTAATGATGAAATATGATTGACATTGCTATGATCTCGAGGACTAATGAGCCCATGGAGGGCGAAGTTTTTGATGTGCAGGACCATACCCGGCGGACAGGTACTAGTGGACCGGTACACATGGGGATATGATTAGCTCGGACCTCCATGGGGATGAAGAGCCCATCCGATGGTTGTTGGGATGGCAGAGACAGGACAACATTATGATGATCCATTGCACGAGAAGAAAGAAGGATGTTCCACCAGGACACTTTGGCAGAGCCCGGCCTAGGGGGAATCACCCACTGCAGATGGAACGTTTGCCTTTGATGGACAGGACGTCACCTGGGAGAGTTGGACATTGTCTAGAGCATGTGGCAGTGTGTTGAGGTCATTTGGCATGTGTGGCAGCTTGGAGGAGCCCTAGAAGGGCCAACGTTTGGTTTTTGGATGTTGTATTTGCCCAAAAAGGGCCAACGTCTGCCTCAAAAGGGCTTGATGTCCCTCTTTTTTCTCATATTATGACATTTTTCTAGCAGTTAATGTAAAAACAGTGTAAATCTTATAGGAAGCCTTGTCGATTGTTTTAATGACCTATTTTTTAATTGAAAGGTCATGGATTGGTATAAATAGAGGATGTTTCTCCTCATTTTAAACATAACATAACTCACTCTCTTGTGAGAGATTATTATTTAGCCTTTTACTTGGTATTGTTGCTGTTCTAAGTGGGGCGCAACTCTTCTTGGAGGATTCTTCTTGGCATATATGGTGTTTCTCTCATGGATGGTTTACAACTAGGGTTTGATTGTGCATTCCTCATGATATGTAAGTGAATTTCTCATGCAAAACTTCTTAAATGAATGGTTGTAAGCTTAATTTCTTACATTTTCTATTATATTTCTATTATATTGCTAAATCTTGAAACCCTAGGTAGCAAGCACACTAGTAGGTCATTGCTACATGTCCCCATGCTTGAGAAATAAATTTTAGCCATTGATAAAGGAAGATATAGCCTAGTCGTTGCTACACTTGTCTCCCTCTTTTCTGAGTTAGCATTAAAGTATAGGTTGAAGAGAGGAGACATCCTAGGCCTAGTTAATTCTACACCTAGGGTTTTAACCTTCTAGGGTTTGAAGAGCCTTGCTCCTGCAACACTTTTCTCCCTTAGATATGTATTTTGAAGCTAGCCGTTTTGCCAAGAGTATTTAGAGAAAGAGGAAGGAGCATGAGGCCTTGCTTAAGCAATACCAGAATGAGCCTCCTTCCCTTAGGGTTTTGATTCTAGGGCCCTGCCATTGCAGCACCATAGAACCTAACCTTCTAGTCTTTAAATTTTAACCCTCCTGAGATCTTTTGCCCTTACTTTGACTCCATTTTCCCTAAGACACTGGTATTCTTTCCAACGTTGAGCTTTAAGTGTGCTAATTGATCTTTTAAAATTTTAATTTTTGAAACCCTAACTAACCCTAACACTACTAACTAGGGCTGATGTCATACATGACGTAGCAACCCTTCTAACTCAGCAATTAATGATGACGTCGGGCCTTTATTGAGCTAATTTGATTGATAATACTGTTGGCTTGGTCGTTCTGTGATAGATATTGATGAATTGGTGATTTTTCATTGACTAATTAGTGAAACGTTGAACTCATCTTATCTGTTACTTTGCTTATTGAATGAAATCAGATGATTAAGAAGTATTAACCCTTTGAATTTATAACCTGCAAATATACATATAGTGTTTTTATTGTCTTGTTCCGGGCAGGTGTTCTCAACAGGGAATTCACTTCTTTATTAGCTAATTAGCCGGATTATCTGATACTGGTGGTAACCTGCGAGAAGGGATAACCTTAAATTTTGACCCTTTACTCTTTGCCTCTTCAAACCCCAGGTTACCAGGGACGTCTCCCCTGGGCTAACCTCCCTAAACAGAAAGAGACCCCCATCGAGGTGACATTGGGTGGGGAGGTTCCTGTTACGCCAGTTTGACCCTTATCCTTTAGCCTGGTAACCTAAAATACAAACTGCGCGATAACAGGACCAGGAGAATATGTCACACAATTCTTTGAATAGGGAAGTATAAGATTCAATTTATTCAGGGGAACAATCTACACCTATCTGGATGTTTTCCAAGACCCCAGGTTTAAATGAAATATCGATTGAAATGGTTTTGGAAATATTTCCCAAATTGCCCTCAGACAGAATAGGATATGATGTTGAAGGTAAAAGGGATGGATCTTGAATATCAGTCGAAAATAGGTTTTGTATTTGGGTTTCTTTCTTCTCTCCAAAGTGCAGGAAGGAGGATCGATGGTGAAAATATTCCCAAGGTTTATCTTGGAAATTCCTGACTTCCATAATGGCTTTGTCTGAAGGATGATGTTGAGAAAGTCATGACTCATGGGACGTTGAAGTATGGTTAACCCAATAGGGAGAGGGAAATGATCTAGTTCCTCATCCAGTAGGAGACTAGAATGAGAATTAGGATATTTTACTTTGGATTTTATTATTGAATATGCCAACTCGATTGGTGATAATGGCATGGTCTCTCTGGGTGAGGGATTACCCAGTGGTCATTAAAACCGATGGGTGTATCGGTAACCCCAGAGATCATATTAATGGAGAGTGTTGGGGTGATTTCTAGTGGGGTAAAGGGAAAATTCCCCATTAAGGAGGGTTCAAGTCCTACCCTTATGCTTTCCCATCCTATAGAAGACTCTCCTACAAATCAAAATTCGCATTAGGAATGATTCACACATCTGGTGTACAAAATTCTAGTTGGTATACAGTGACGATCTTCCCTTGATGGGGGAATTTGACAAGTTGAAAGATGCTAGATGAAACAACCTTCATGGAATAAAACCATGTGCGACATAAAATCAAATTATAGTCGAGTGTGGCATCGATCGCCTTGACTTCTACCAAAAAAAAAAATCCCGCAAGTTCAACTGGTAAGGAGGGGAAAATTCTGTGGGGTTTGAATTTTTTTTTGTCAAAAGCTTTAAGGATAGTTTCAGATGTGGTAAGTTGGGGAAAACCAAGATCTTCCCAACATGTCAAGGACATGATGCATGTTGTGGCGCCTTCATCAAGCATTGTTTGGAAAACATTTTTATTGAGAGATCCGACAATGATGTGTAATGCTAATTGGTGTGATAGGAGGGATTCATTCCAATTTGTGTCGAAGGAAATAGCATTGTATTATGTAGGGTAAATTCCACCAATGGTTGATAATATGCATTTATGCTGCATAGGGAAGGACTGTAGTAATTTGAGCGCCGACATGGCACAAGGGGATTGGGAAAGATATTCTACTCTACTACAGTGTTGGGTTTCACGAGTGTTGAGCCTCATTTTTGTCACCTCCAATTGTATTATATTGTCCCATATCTTGATCAATGTTTCCATAGATACATGAATAATCCACCTATTATCTTCATTATTACATCCCTTATCTACTTCTACAAGCACATCAGGTAATATTCATTTAGTCATAATTTATGTGGTTTATTAATGGTTAGAATTGAATAATTAATGTTCAAATGATTTCTAATTACTTTGATTAATTTAAGAAGCTTCATGACCAGGAATCACTTCATCTATTAATCATCTTTGGGATTCATCTGGTACTTTCGTTGGTCTGGTATTGTAACAACCAACGGTTATATACCAACATTTTGTTGATCCGGTACCACCTCTATGTTGATCTGGTACCAACTCTGCGCCTATTCTGGTACCACCGTTGTGTTGATATATTACCCATACCTGTTACTGTGCCAATCTGGTACCAACTCTGCTCGTCCGGTACCAATTTTTCTTATCTGGTACCAACTTTTCTAGTCCAGTACCAACTGTGCTAGTCCGGTACTAGAAATAATTTGAAATTTTGGAATGCTTCTAGAAGCAAATCAAGGACATGGGTTTTGTCTAGAGAAGAATTTATATGTGGAAATGTGTGGCATAATTCACCCAACTCACACATGTGGACATCCATATTAGGGGGAATGATTCTGCAAAAATTAACAAAAATCTCAAACTGCCAACTTGCACCTCGATTTTTGTGTATATGGCATCAGATCTAGAAATTCTACGAAATGGGCTTTGTCCAAAATGTGGAAAACTGAGTAAAACACAGGGATTTTCAAAAATTTGAATTTTTTGAGAATATATGGGTGGATCTCTAACTCAAATTTTCCCAAATTGATGAAAAACACAAATTTTTCGGATTTATCCTAAAATTGTAAAAATAGTTTTCTAAGTTTGGGGATTCAGTTTCATCCATCCCTCCATGGATTTTATGTATAAATAAGAACTCATAGGTCTGAGGAGGGGAGATATTGAATACAATTTTATGTTGTAATATTGGTTCTTGAAGGAGAAGAATAGTTATGTTGTAAGATTGGTTTTTGAAAACTATTGATTGTACTCTATTTTTCTGAAGTAATGAGATAAGTCGCAATTCATGGATTTCATGTGTATGATCAAATATTATTATCTGTAAGTGTTTATTAAGATTCATTCTTAGTATGAAAAGGGCCCATCGAGCCAATCAAGGTAAGCTTCATTTTATTTTATTTGTAAATATAATTCTGGAATTTTGTGTGTGAGTGAGTAGAATAATTGTGTATTACAAACAATTCTAAGTAAGTAATATTTCCTGAGAACAATGTAGATTTATGAATAGATATTTGTTGATTTTTGGATGAGTGTGAATGGATAGTTTATATTAATCACACTATATGATTCCATCTCTGTTTTTGCAGTGTGAGATTTGGTTGACAAAAACTTTGTAGATGTTCATGATTGTTAGATAGGAAATTATCATTTTCTGATTTTAGAAGCTTCAATATCTGTGTTGTCTGAAGTAAGTGTAGGAAGGACCCAGGCTCCATCTCTCACCTACATGCACCAATAATGGAGTATCTTGTGTAATTCTTCCTGCGTAGGGACAAAAGTCATTTCCAAACATTGATTGTGTTATGAGTGGTTTTTTTGCTGATTATAGTTGAAGTGTGCCCATATTTCCTTGCTAGTTGTTGTTAAGAGTAGTAGCTATAGATAACTAAGTCAAACTCGATATTTCTATTTTACGAGCTTGTAAATGGACAAGTTATTATCTGAGAAAGATATTTTGAATGCATGATTGTTAAGATTTTGTTTGCAAGTTTTTCTTTATAATTGTTAAAAGTTGTGTGAAAGGCAGAGTATTGAGTTTCAAATGTTTCTTCTTTATTATATACTCATTAGAAATAGATAAACCACTTGTTGATGGCACATATAGTGTAAAAAATCTATTGATTACAAATCCCGGTCAATAATTTATGTTTGCTAATATATTATGCATATAATTGCACCAACATTTTGGCGTCGTTGTCGGGGAGTTGTAAACGGTAATAGGTAGTATTTGAATTAGATTGCTTTAATATTTTTGGATTGGCTTTATGGACAAACTAAGGGCGGAGAGAAGACGGTAAGACGTGAGGGAAGAGCCAATGCATCCACTTTAGTGGGGTTTCTCCAAAGTTAGGTTTCCCTCTCCCTTTCATGCATAAGTGTTTTTTTGTTAATGCAAGTGTGTTTTTCCTTATTTTATGCAAAAGTGTGTTTTTATTTATGAAAATTTAGTTTTATTTATGATGAGATAACTTGTGCGAACTGATAACCTAGTGACAACAGGGTCCCAGTAACACAAGGAATTCAAGTTTGGTGTGTTTTATTTTTGCCAATAATTTTAATTTCTTGGTTTTAAAATTCAAATCTTTGATGATAAATCATTTTTGGGGTGTTGTAAGAACCCTCAAGTACTAATTTGTGTTGTGATGCAGGGATCATCAACCAACTAGAGTAATTCAAGGATGATCAAGAGCTTGAATAATGTTCCTCCAAGAAATTTCTCACATTCTAGCAGTAGCTAGGATATCCGCCTCTCAGGAAGAGCATATAATTCAATTTGTTGAGGAGACTAAAGAATCATGGATATAATTCAATGGAGAGAAACTATTGGACCCTAAAATTGAGGATTTCTTAGCATGCCTCTCAGCAGATCCTATATGTACTCCAAAGACCAATCATCTTGAATAAGATACTATGTGTAGCATGGAAAAGGATGACATGTTGTGTGAACTAAACAAAGAAGGGAAACTAGAATATCTTGATGCTATTGAAAGATGGTTTCAGTTAGTTGTCAGGTCACACTACTCTTTTAATTTTCATTATTTCTTGATCTCATCATCAAATAAGCTCATCCTTCATACTCTAGTATGCATTAAAATTTATCTTTTAAACCTGAGTATGAAAATATTTCCAACCTTGTTATGCACATGGCTTCACTAGAAGTATTCTTATACTTGAAGGACATTTTCTTTTGTTCAATTAGAGTGGGATAAGTAAATAAATAAATAAATTTGGATATAAGTGAAATGCAACCTATCTTTCATACTTTTCATAAATGAGAATGTGAAAAGTTAACAAAGCAATCAATTTAAGATCTTTTGTTCCTCTAGTAGATTTCTTTCTAAAATTTATGACAATTTTGTTTAGAATTTTATGAGAAGGTAATATCTTCATCCTCTAAATACACACATAATACAATAAGGGTTTCAAAAGAGGAGAAGGCATCCTTGTCAATAGAAGATAACACTTAAGGGAGTTCTTCATGACCTATTTCTTCAAATTTCTTATTTTTCCTCAAGTTGTTAAAAAAATGCATTCGTGCTTTATCCTTACCTATCTATTTTAAGACCACTATTTCACACGGATGATCGATTAAGTGATCTTTTTAATAGAAATTAAAACTGAATGTTAATTCTAAACTATTGTATTCATAACTAATATTTCAACTCTTGACATTTTTCCTAAATTTTTCGTTTGTAAGCATGAATAAAAATCTAATTTTAATTAGTTCTATTGGTTTGTTTTTACCAAATGTTCGCAACCCTCTGAGCAAATTTTTTTAGAATCTCACATTGTTTGTGTTATAACCCTATATTTCATAGGATCAACTGGTGACTGGAAATTTTTACTCTTGATGTAGTTTGGTTGTAAATAATATTTCACTTTTTGCAAATTATTTTCAAAAAGAAAGAAAAAGAAAGAAAAAAAAAAGATGAAAAGAAAGAAAAAAATAAAGGAATAAAAGAGGGCATAAAAGAAAATGATATGGCCCCATGAAATAATGATGACTCATCCATACAGTTTAATCATGGTTAAGTCTTTTTGAATTTATGTTGATAGGCTTAGTGAATAAGACTTGGCTAAACTGTTTAATCTTAGCCAAGTAGATAGGTTACTTAGTGAATAAATTTGATCAAACTGTTTAAACTTGGTCAAATATCCCCAGGGTAGAGGAATTTCTTGCCCCAACAGTCTAATATGGGATAAGTGTGTAGGTAGGTAGGATAGGACATATGCTAGCCAGTTTTTCCTTCAATAAACCATGCATGAGGTTCGATGAAAATTCATGATTTTGATGTTTGAAGTGTGTTTCCTAACCCCATGGTGACAAAGTGCAAGGGAAGCAGCGCAAAAAACCCACAAAATAGCACTATCCTAAGTTTTAGCTACGCATTTTGATTCACGCCTGGAAATTAAAGAGTGCACACACATCTATGGTTGATCTAATGGCACTTAGATCTACGGATGACAAGAAATTCTGGACCCCCCCAACCATTCTATCTTTAACGGTGGGGGGGGTCTGATATGGAGTTTAAAGAGGACACATAGATCTACAGTTGATCTAGTGGCGCTTAGATCTACGACTAACAAGAAATTCTGGACCCCCCTGACCATTCTATCTTTAATGGTGGGGGGGGGGGGGTCCGATATGGTGGTATTTCTAGGCGGGCCCCATCCTAACGTGGTGCAAATCTGTGATGTCAGACCCCCCTCACTCTAAACCGGTTATTGTCTACCCCCCCTCACTCCGATATACTGTCATACCATATTTTCTATACCACCGCCACCTCATGACATCACACTCCACTTCCTCTCTATCTCGTGATGTCACATTCCACTACCACTTATCCCTGGTCATATCTCATTATTCTGTCAACGTACCTCGTCCGCCATTCACCCGCCACATGTCATTTTCCCCCACTCATTACCCTCGACGTCACCCTCACACACCCTTAACTTGTCACTGGCTCGTCGCCTCATTCCTAGATATTCGTTGGCAAATTAATACAGGCTAACATTTATGTTAGCTTGCTGACATGTCCCCCGTGCCCAATGGATACCCGTTCACCCAAATATAATCCCGTTCCTCCACCATTTTCACACTGCTCACACTCTCTGCACACCAGAAGCTCATTTTTCTCACTATTTTAGTTAGTGACCCAACCATAGCCATTACCCACTAATGGTTTTTGTTTCAAATTGCAGGTACCTATTGAAGTGATGGCGCCAAAGTCAAAACAATCAGAAATCGAGGAAAATCCTTTCTTACCGCCTCTCGTCGATCTCGAATGGATTCCTCTGGCTGACAAATACTACCTCATCTCCAAGCCAAGATGTGCTTTTGATTTCGCTGAGCTATATTCATGGATCAAAAACATTTTTCTAGACCAGAGTGATGAGATTGGACTCTGGGAGTCCAATCTTCCACTATACATGTTTCCCCAGATTCACCATTTCTCTCAATTCACCCTCAAGCAGGGGTGATTTTAAGAACCCCCCCTAAATTTATATGTATAATAAATGGGCGAATCCCCATGATACATAGGAAAAATTGAAGGCTATTTTATCAATAATATAAAATGTATATATAATTTTTTGGCGAATCTTTTAGTCA
>ML785575.1:648028-680632 GCA_009831015.1 Picea engelmannii
TTTACTGTTGATTACATGACCTCTGCAAAGAGGGTCTTTGGGTTTTTAGGAGTGAAAATCTTATTGGACGGTCCTTGTTACCTCAGTCTATAATGGTATTTCTGAAGACGATCAGTTTATATTCTCTCTAATCAATAAAGTGATTTTTTTTGGAAAAAAAAATGTTGCAATGAAAAAACACTAGATTAAATATTTTAGGTCAATTGTTCTCATAGAAATTCAAATTCCTTCAGAAGAATCCACAAAAAGGGTTCGCTACCAAATCAAATGATGATTCATACAAGAAGACAATATAATGGAAAGGGGGAGGGAAAAGCCAGTGTAATGAGGAAGAGAATAACACTCCTGGAAAGGCCCAAATGAGCTACTACGTGTGATTAAAGACAAAGGTTATCAGCATAGACTAACATATATTCCATCGTAAAATAAAATCGACTTAAACCGTTCGATCCATTTGTTAGATGAACAATACCAAACAAGCAGGAAATTTTGCAACTAGAACAAGTGAGGAAAAAAAAACCACAACCCAGGTAAAAAATGGGTCAAGTAATTATTGCTTGGTTAATTCACAAGATTCGTGAAAGTTTTCATCCCCAATATTACAAAGTCAAATGAAGCATATGATGATCCCTATATGAATCAAAGATCATCAAAAATAGTTTATTAAACACAATCAAGTYGATACTCAATACTTTTGGCTAGGGATTGTCAAACCTCAAGCTCATAACACTCTTTGCAAGAGAAAGCAACCAATAATTATCAGGTACCTTTTGAACTACAACATCTTGAGAGACATCTCAACTGTCTTAAAATAGGTACAAATTTGCAATGACCAAGGCAAGTTGGAAACCTTCTCAAATCTTAGACCCGTAGTTATTTAATGACAGAGCATTTGGGTATCAATGATGCAATCGAAACATAGTAGACACATATATACCCATATATTAAAACTTCCAATCAATTTGGAATTCAAGCCACAATATTGAATAATTTAGATAAAATATTCATATATATAAGAAATGCAAATTAAAAATTAAAAAGAGAACGAACCTATTGATTCTGAATGACAAATGCTTCCTCTAGTGATGGTCTCAACAAATCCACCATTGCAGCATCACTAAAGTCATAGAATATCTATTTTAAAAGATCTTTTTCAGGAAGAAACCCCAATGGTCAAGATACAATAATAATAAGAATTCCAACACGGATATATGGCAGTGTTTCTCCGATAAACTGTCGTGATGAACCCTGTAGTTGAATCGATAGGAATGTCAACACAGATATATGGAAGTGTTTCTCCGATAAACTGTTGTGATGAACCCTATCGTTGAACTCTATAGTTGAATCAATAGAATTCGATGCAATCATGGTCATTTAAGACTCCTCTAATCAGATCCATTAAAGATGCATCATCATCGGTTCTCTCCATTGGTACATTATCTCAAGAGCATAAGCATTATGGAAAAAAACTTGCATATTAAATTGGGCTGCTACCAAATAATTGTGAATCCCATAACACAAGGGAGAAATACCTTCAAAAAAATTGTCGCTTTTATTTATAAAATATAAGGGCGAAATAACTCCGAAAATTTCTCATTTCCAAAAACTAGGGCGAAATAACTCTGAGAAATTCCAATTATTAGAAAATTAGGGCGAAGGAGAGGTTCTAGTTTGAATTTGACGGGGCAAAAATAAATTTCGCTGCTCTCCTCTCACAAATTACAGTGGGCGAAGGGTTTTTGATATAAAAAATTTAAAATAAATTTGGGGCTATGCATACTCAAATCCTTTTATATCCTTCTATAGAAATAATTCACCCAACCAAAATTGTATACCTTCTAATTTCGCCCATGGGCCTCAAGTGCCAGGGAAATTACCTTCCTGACCAGAAAACTATTGTGTCATCCTCCGGAAAGACCCTGTTTGCTATCACATCCGAAGCCATTGACTAGATGCTACAAATAACCAGAGCCGAAGCCTTCTCTCCTTTAACTGTTGAGGTCCTAAACGACATGTATCAAAAGTTGTCTTTTCCACAGAGAGCATAGATCTTTGAACTATTCCTCCTTGAGAACTCCCCAATACCTAAAACCAGTCCCCCCTATCAATCATCGATTTTGTCGATAAAAGGAAATCAAATCATTTCTTCCCTTTGCAGCCTACTTGGATACTACTCAGACAAATGGGTAGACGAGTCGATCTTGGGTTACCTATCTATTTTTTCCATTGAGGGAATCCCCACAGTGCAGTTCGACTACAATGTTTTCCTGGCTGACAATATTCATGACCATTTGTTCAAGTTTCCCACATAAGGCATGTTCTGGTACTCCTTAGTACTGGCGTACATTTTCATGTTCTATCAAGCAGATAAGTTCCCTTCCCCCATGCAGAAGCTGGACTAGGATGGCAAGCCACAACATGTCACCTCCTGGACTTCATTACTGAGAAGGAACTCAACAGATTTCAACTTCAAGTAATTCATAGAGAAGTTTTACCACCCAGTGGTAGGCAAGAGAAGAGGATAAATGAAGAGATCCAAAGAATTCTACGCCTCTCGGACCTCACAAAGATGGGATACTGGTATCTTTATCAGAATCATACAGAGATCAAAATATATGGATGTGAGTTAGCTCCCTATAAGCTACCCAAATACTTTCCTGTTAGAATATTCTCCTTGGAGTACATTAGGCAAATGATCAATTCAAACGATATACATTTTGTATCTTTGAAGAAGAAATAATAGCTAAGAATTAAAGGGCAGATAGGATCCTTTATTTGTAACAGTCGAGCTATTGAGGAAGAAGCAAACAAACTACTCAAGGAAATGAAATTTGACATCAGTTTCCCTTGGCACTATGATCCATGTGGGGTTATTGCAGAAATGAGATTCAAGAATAAAAGTTCCCCATACACTCATGTGCCCAATCATCCAACTAATCAATCATTGATCAATCATCCAACTCAAGGGGCTGCAAAGTTGAGTATTTTTTAGAAATATGAAATGATTAAGAAGAAAAAAGAGAGGCTGGCCAACATCACTTATGCTCAATTCTGGAAACAAACATCAACAACACAGCATAGGCTACTCTTTTCTTTTGACATAGAGAAGGGGAGAATGTACATGGAATTTCTGCAGGCACAAGTACCTCATCCAAAGGAAATCAATGACTACAAAAGATCGACACTTGAATTTGATGCTAAGGATGTACATCCATCTGATCAGATGGATCTGCACAGGCAGACTAGAGAAAAATTTTCTAAACACTGACCAATGCTTCCACTACTTCTGCAAAATTTCAGGTTTCTTTGAACAATGTTCAGACTCAATTAAAATTGGAGAAGGTGTCATATTTTGCAAAAGATAACATGATTAATTCTTTAGAAGAATTGGTGCTCAAAATTGGGTATGACCCCTCAAATGTGAAAGAAGCTGAGGAGATTCTCAAGAAAAAGAATGTTGACATAGCATCTCTGAGGAAGTAACTAAAACTACCAGCTACAGAAGACTCACAGGCCAAAGAGATGGTTGAGATAGAAGGTGAGAAGGAGGAGATGCTAAAGTTGATCATGGAACAGAATGCACAAATAAAGGAGATGGAAGCAGAGATGGAAAGGTTAGTAAAGGAGAAGGAACAAGCAACACCTATGGAAGTCATCCCACTGAGTGTTGTTCCCCTCACAGGTGTTAAAACAACAACAACATCAACAATCACCACTGCAGAACTTTCATCAGCTACCCGAGTGACATTTCCAGGGACATCTGAAGCTTTAGCAACATCAATGGAGAATATGATTTTACAAGGAACGAAAATCAAAAGGTTGGAATAGGATATAGAGAATATCCAGAAGCTAAAAGATTCTTTCCAAGCCAATTACAATACAGAGAGACACACATTAAAAAAACTGAAGCAGGAGATTCAACAACTGTAGAAGTAGACAGTTGTGGGTAAAACACTAGCAGAAGACAAAGAGAACATTTGGATGGATATCTCAAAATCCATAAATGAAATCTAGCCCATGGTGCAAATCATGTTCGAGCAACACAAATTGATGTTAAGGAGCAAGCAAGGCATCCACAAGATCAAGGGAGAGTTGAGAGAAATGCCCACAAAAGAGAATGAAATCATCAAGTTTCTCAACTCAAAAACTAAAGAAGAGCTGGAAAACCTAAAGATTGAGGATAGGACAAAGACTATCCTCGAGGTCAAGAGAGTTCTGACCAAAAGAGGACTGATGTTGGAACTAGAGGAGAAAGCCCAAATCATGGATATCGGAGTTTAGAGATTTTTCAGCAAGATCGATGCCTTACAGAAGAAAGGTCTTCCTGGTTTGTTGGTTCTAATTGACAAGCTGATGACACCTTCTGACTACAAGCAAAAGATTGCCACGGTGGCAAAGGACAACTCCAAATTCTCAGGGATACAGGGAAGCATAACAGGAAAGGAATTCCTAGAAACTCTACAGTTGGATCTCAATATCCAACATGAAATCAAATACATTTTTATCACCAAACCGACTTTTGCCAAATATACCAAGATGGATGAAATCTACCGCAGGCTGCTAAAAGTCACCACCCCCAATCAACAAAGATGGGAAGATTTGTTTGAATTGATGGAGTAAATATGAGGTGGATGAACAAGTCTACATGCAGAATAGTCAAAGTCAAGTTGATGACTCGCCAACAACTTCCCCCAAAATCAGCATGGAGAATTTGATAGATCACAAGAAGTTCCTAAAATTTTGTGTTATGTTATCTAGTTAGTTAGCGTAATATTTTGCCACATCCTGATCATTAATGACAGTATCGACTATAATATTTTCTATATATACTTCAAATTTCGAAGTACTGGGGGTTGATCTTTACGCCCAAGCAGGTTGTAAGCATTGTAATATTTCTCAAGAGATTTACCAGTGATCAAAAGGACATTTCATAGGATTCCTACGTGTTAACTGTGGGTGATGTTTTTCCCTCTTTGTTGAATGGTTTTTCTATCTTTGTAATCATTTATGTTTTTCTATCTTTGTAATCATTTATGTTTTTCTGTATTTAATCATTTAAAAGAAGTTGAAGTGAAGAATTTATCTTTGTATACTCTGTTTCTGGATTTTAAAGATCTAAATGTTTATCTTCTGACATTATTATAAAGAAACTTGTTGGGTATGTGTTATATTCTTTGCACGAGTAGTAATGTCTGAGCGTCTACGCCGAGCGCGCAGGGGGGTTAGAGGGGGGGTGCAGGGGGGTTTGGGGGCAGTGCCCCCGAATTTTTTTCTTTTCGGGACAACATATTTCCGGGATGACATATTACCGGGACGACATATTACCGAGACGACATATTTCCAGGACCACATGATATTTAGGTGGTTTTTCGGCACATGGTTTTTTTCCGATGGTTTTCTATTTCCGGTTAAGGAATTAGGGTTTTGGACTAATCCAGGTCATTGGGTTAGGGTTTTGGATGTCATTGGCTCCTATATGTATATTGTATTGTAAACAATGTAACACAATGTATGAATATAATATATGTTGGTTTTCCCGGTTTGGGTTTCCAAGTGAAAAATATCTGTGTAATGTCTGTATTTGCCATTGTATCTTTTCTGTTCTTTTCTGAATATCAGTTTGCAGTAGGTATTGTACAAGGTTAGAATTTACAAAACTCTTAAATGCTTCTTTGTTATAATTGTCTATATCATCTTTTCTGCTACCCATCAATTTATTCTAAAGGATCCAACAGTTGCATTATCTTGCCCTGCGAAAGACCTTATAAAAGTTGTTCTTTGATCTCAAACTTTATAAACCAGACCTCGTAGCCCAATGGATGCGTAAACCATATTTCAGCCATTTTATAAAAACAAACAACATAGTCTTATTCATTTAACTATCCTAATATCTGAAAACCTAAAACAGATCTAAATCTTACAGAGAGATCCCTCTTTGAAACTGGCAGGGCTAGATCCCAGTTTTGAAGTGGTTGGATAAAGTTACATATGGTAAATTTCTTCTTCATCACGAAAACCGTTGGGGATTTACAGAGCAATAACATAGTGGTGACCATACTAGGGAAATGAACAAACTTTCCATCCAATGATTTATTTTCCCTAGATAAAGAAAACTTTATTTCTGAACTAATCACAAGACCTAAACTCATAAAGAGATAATATTCAGAGGTTGTTAAATTTTGTATATAAGTTAATTTAAAAATTTCTAAAAATAAAATAAAAGTTAAAAATTTTGGCTCCTAAAAGAGTTTTCACTAGATCTCATCCAGATCCAGAACCTGCAATATCAATAGACAATCCTGAAAAACTACTCAGAAAGAAAAGCATTGCAGAAGGTTCTGAGAGTCAAAGTCCTCTTCATAGGTCCCCTTCTCTCCCAGATAAGCTTGTTTCCCTTCAGGATCTTCAGTTTGACATATCTTTCGAGAAAAGCCTTTTCAGAACAAAATATGACATCTTTGTAAGTGAAACAGTTTTAGATCAATCCATACTTCAACCTAGGACTCCTGAAATACTTTCTCCCATAGCTGACGTTGATCAATGATTTCTCCAGGAATTTGACAAGCTAGAAGATCTAGTTTTGAATCTTGATCAAGCCTTAGACAAAGCTCACTTTCAACAGTCAGTCAAACTTTCTACCTTGACTATTGTTGCAGATTTTTTTAAACCTAAACCATCTCACTTCGTTCCTCCTATCCATTCATCTTCCACAACTTCAGTCACGTCCCCTTCAATCACGCAAGATGTTGTCTACCCACCTCCACCAATCATGGCAGAAAGATATTCTCCATTGGTGTTGGTCGCTCCTTTACAGGCCATGCCTCAGGACTATCAAACCAGGCTTCCTCAGTTTGATGGTACTGGTCCTCTGAATGCACAAAAACATGTTGAAAAAATGAACGATTATTTTGATTTGCAGGAAGTAGATGAAGCTGACGTGCAGATGAGACTATTTTCACAGAGTCTGACTGAAGAAGTTAAAAAGTGGTTCAAAACCTTACGTGTTGCTTCCATAACTGACATTGCTTCTTTTCACTGAATTTTTCTTGACAGATGGGAGGTAAAGAAAAATCCTCTCCAGATCTTGTCAGAATATGAGAATATCAGAAGTAACCAAGGAGAGACAGTATAGGATTACTGTACTCGTTTCAATAATCTGTACAATGCAATTCCAACTGATATTAAACCACCTCAAGTTTTGGCATTAATAAAATTCCTTGATGGATTTGATGTTGACATGTCATATCAACTAAGGGAAAGAAATTATGCTACTCTAGAAGACATGCAGAAAAGTGTTGTTAGTGTGGAAGCAAATATTTTAGCCAGAAGAGCCAGGCAGAGAACAAAAAGGAGGGTCACCATAAAGCAAGAGCCTTCCACTTCTTCATCAGATGCCAAACTGGATTCTCTAGCCAGAGCTATGGAGATAATGATGGAGAGACTTACTATAGCTGACATAAACCCACCTGGGGAGAACCAAGTTGCTCCTCAAATTCAAAACCCAAACTTCAGAAGAAATCTGCCCCAGATCCGACAAAGAGATCCTAGAGATCAAAGAGAGCATAGGGGTCTCGATCAACAGATCAGACCACCCCTGCAGGAGAATTACATTGATGATGGGGAGGAGGAAATCGAGGAGTTTGATGACACTCATATAAACCTCATGGGCGTTCACAATGATGAATCCATTTTCCTTACTTAGGAAGAGAATCAGATTTTTCTCCTTTCACAAACAGAGGTAAATGAGGAAGTAGAAGAAACAGAACAACAGGCCTTTGAAAATGCTATAATGGAGGTCCATAGGAAGTATAACCTAAGGAGAAAGAAGACAAATGGAAACCCTCCAAAGAAGGTTGTTGAAACAAAGAAGGCTACAGAAACAAAGAGAATAGTGGAGACCAAGAAAAACTCAGAAACCTCTCCCAAGAAAGTCCCTAAGAGGAATAATGATGAATTCCCTGCAAAAAGAACTCCTAAAATTTTACAAAGAGAAAATCAGACTGAAGTTTCCTCAACTAGTCAACCAAGTACTCCTACCCATAGAACTCTAATGGATAAACTAGAAGTGCAAAACTCAAGAAAAGCTTCCACTACTTTCAGCCTTGAGGGGGAACTAGCTAAATTGAAGATTCCCATTCCCCTTTTCGAGATGATGAGCAAGAATGCTTACAGTTCGCAGGTAATTAAAGCTTTAAGCATCGAACCAGAGATAGGTATAAATTCTTTGAACATTGGGTCAACAAACTATTCTGACATGGTAAATCTTGTTGATGATCAACCAGAGTTCCTGTTTAGTACTAAAGTTGATGGTCAAACCAATAACGGTGTCATTTCCCCTTTTTACATCAGCCTTAATATCCATGACTTGAAACTACACAACGTTATGCTAGATTCAAGTGCCTCTCACAACCTGATGCCCAAAGATGTGATGGACAAGTTGGGACTTGAGGTCACCAGACCCTACAAGGATTTGCATTCTTTTGACTCTAGCAAGGTCAAATGTGTAGGGTTAATTAAGGATTTATGTGTCACCCTAGCTCAAATCCCAGCAAAGAGTATGGTAATGGATATCGTAGTTGCAGACATTCCCCCAAAATACGGTATGTTACTGTCAATATCATGAGGAGATAAGATGAAAGGAATCCTGCAGCTAGATATTTCCTATGCCACCATCCCAGTATTTGGAAAACAAAGAAGATTGTACAGAGAAACCTTGATGAAGTATATGGACAACAGTGAGGAAAAGCCACACAATTATCCACTATATTCTGCACATTCTGATATGGATTCTTTCATCCTGTACAATGATGGTGACTTGGAAGAACAAATCGCTCATCTTGAAGAAGATACTCCTGATTTGAAAGAAGATAAAGCAATCACTGAGGTAAGAAATACTGGAACTTTGGAAAGTGAGGAACTGCCAGCAGACTTTTGGAGCATGGATTTTGATGGAGCCGTAAGCAAGGAGGGAGATGGAGCTGGAGTTTGGTTTCATAATCACAGATCAAGGTATTCAAAGATTCATTCTTACAAACTAAATTTCCAATGCACTAACAACATAGTTGAGTACGAAGCTTTGATGCTCGGCCTAAAACTACTGAAGAAGATTGGTGCCAAACAGATCATGGTAAGGGGTGATTCTAAACTGATTATCAAGCAAATCAAAGGTGAGTATGCAGTTAAATAGCCCATAGTTAGAGCTTATAGGAACCTTGCTTTGGATTCCCTTCAATATTTTACTGAAATCGACTTGCAGGTAATGCCCAGGGGACAAAACATACTTGCAGACGGGTTGGCTATGTCAGTAGCTACCTGCAAAATACACTTTCGTCCCACTCACCAATACACGGTAGAGGTGAAGTGCAGACCAACCATTCCAGACAACATCAGATACTAGCAGGTATTCGGGAATGATGATCAAATTGAAGAATTCCTACAGTGTAATAATGAGTTCGAATGTATAAATATATATTTAGAGAATGATGATGTGGATGTAAATATTTTTTTTTTTGAAGCTGGTAGTGTAAATAAAGTAGATTATGAGGAATTGAATGAAAATAAAGTAGATACAGAGGAACTAAATGAAAATGAGGTAGATTCTGGTATTCTACAGTTGAAAAATAATGTGTTACCTAGAGGTTTAGTTCCTCTAGAAGACTTATTCGATTTTAATGATGTAGCCAAAAAAATGAAAATTGAAGCTAGTGGTAAAGAGGTCGAAGAGTGTAACATAGGAACAGAAGAAAAACCCAAGATGATAAAAATTTCTAAATCTCTGCCCCCTAATCAAAAGCGCAAATATATTGAACTTTTTAAGGAATATGTAGATGTGTTTTCTTGGGGTTATGAGGACTTAAAATCTTACGACACAAGTATCATACAACATCGAATTCCAATAAAAGAAGAACATAAACCTTCCAGGCAGAAACTTAGGAGAATCAATCCCAAGTTGCTTCCCCTGATAGAGAAAGAAATAAAAAATATGCATGATGCAAAAATTATAGTCCCCTTGAGATTTTGCAAATGGGTTTCTAAACTAGTTCCTACCAGGAAGAAAACTGGCGAGATCAGACTTTGCATAGATTTCAGAAATCTTAACAAGGTCTCCCTAAAAGACAATTACCCTTTGCCTAAAATGGACCATATCTTACAAAAGGTAGTTGGGGCCAGTAGGATCTCCTTACTAGATGGTTTCTTGAGATACAACCAATTCCTTGTCCACCCAAAAGATCAGGAAAAAATGGCATTCACCACACCTTGGGGGACTTTCATGTATGTGAAAATGCCCTTTGGACTGATGAACATTGGTGCCACTTTTGAAAGAGAAATGGATATTTCTTTTGTGGAAAAGCTTAGGAGATTTATAGTCATATATCTGGATGATATGACTGTGTACTCCAAATCTGACAAGGAACATTTACAACATCTCAAACAAGTGTTTGAGAAGTGCAGAAAATTTGGGATTTCATTGAATCCCAAAAAGACCCTTTTTGGTTTAGACAAAGGCAAGTTGTTGGGACATATAATCTCTAAAGATAGAGTTAAAATAGACCCCAACAGAATAGAAGCCATCTAGAAAGTGGAACACCCTAGGAACATCAAAGAGTTACAATCATTCATTGGAAAAATAAACTTCCAGAGAAGTTTCATACCCAACTGAGTTGAACTTCTTAGGAACATCACAAATATGTTGAAAAAAGACACAAAAATCAGATGGAACACTGAGTCCAAACAATCATTTGAGCAGGTGAAACATGCACTCACACGAGCCCCAGTTTTGATCAGTCCAGACTACACCGAAGACTTTTACCTTTTCTCCTTCGCTTCTAAACACACCATCGCAGCAGTGCTATTATAGAAAAACAACAAAGGGTATGAACAACCCATATCATTTTTCAGCAAATCTTTGAGAGATGTTACTTTGAACTACAACATAATGGACAACAAACTTTTTCTCTGGTGAAATCCATAAAGGAATTTAGAGTCTATATTCTCCATTCTCAGACAATTGCTTATGTTCCAAACACATTGGTGAAGGATATGTTGACTTAGGATAATCCATATGGTAGGAGAGGAAAGTGGATTGTGGTTATTCTTGAATATGACATTGAAATAAAACCTACTAAACTGATCAAAGGACAGGGTCTAGCAAAACTAATGGTTGAATCTAATTTTCATGCACTAGACATTAAGTTTTTGGCTTTAGTTGACAAGCAGGAAGAGCAGGCGACTCCAAATGTAAAAGAGGTATTCTTAAACTCCCCTTGGTATGCATACCTCATTTTGGTACTTCATAACTTACAAGATCCTCTTGATTTGACTAATACCAAATCCAATTTATCAAATTGAAAGCATTGAAATTTTGTATTCTAGAAGGTAATCTTTATTGGAAAGATACTGGTGATATCTTTCTTAATTGCTTGTTAAAAGACGAAGCCGATAAATTTCTATAGTATTTCCATGTAGGAGACTGTGGTGGGCATCTGAGCTGGAAGACCACAGCTAACAAGATTATGAGAGTTGGTTTCTACTGGCCTACATTGTTTGTTGATGTTCATCAAAAAGTTACTTCTGTCATAAATGCCAGGTTTTCAAAGGTAAAAGGAAGCCGTTGCCTCTCCCCATGAAACCCATATCAGTTGAAGCCCCTTTCCAACAATGGGGTTTAGAATTTATTGGAGAAATACATCCATCCTCCTTGGGCCAACACAAGTGGATCCTCACAGCCACGGACTACTTCACAAAGTGGATCGAGGTTGTGTCATGCAGGCAAGCTACTAACTCTATTATCATCAAATTTTTAGAAACTAATATCTTATCTCTTTTTGGATGCCCCATAAAAATTATAGCTGACAATACAACGACTTTCAGATCCAAAAAACTCATAGAATTTTGTAGCCAATACTGCATTACTTTGGGACACTCAACAACTTATTATCCTCAAGGAAATGGGTTGGTTGAGTCCTCAAACAAAACTCTAGTGAACATCCTCAGGAAAACACTACAAGAAAATAAGAAAACATAGCATAATAAGTTGGTTTTCGCGGTCTGGGCTGATATAATAAGTACCAAAAGAGCAATTGGCATGTCTCCATACCAATTGGTGTATGGTACTGAAGCAATTTTTCCCCTTTCCTTAGGAGTCCCTGTCATGAAACTATTGCAGGAAGCACAAGTAGAGACAAATGATGTCCAAAGGAGACTAAATCAAATGATTCATTTAATGCAGTCCAGAGAAGAGGTATACAACAAAAATCAAGTCATCCAGGAGAATATCAAAAATATTTTTGACAGAAGGACTAAAGAAGATGATTTTAAGTTAGGCGACTTGGTTCTGAAATGGGATTCCAGAAATGAGGATAAGGGTAAACATGGAAAATTTGATATCTTATGGAAAGGCCCTTACACCATTTAGGCATCAGATAAAATAACACATTTTTTCTCAAAAACAGTGATGGAACAGACCTGCTAGCTGGACCTGTGAACGGCAGGATGCTCAAGCATTATCTTCCACCCCAATAAATATATCACAAATATTTTTCCATTGTACATACCATTTATTGTTTTTACATTTAGGTTGTGTGTGGGTGATATTGATCAGATGGTTGAAGCCCACAGAGAAGGCCCTAAGCCACTGACCAGTGCCACCTAATTCTCAAACTAAAAACAAAAAAGATAGCAAAAATAAGCTATGGAGAAAATGTTCGCAGACATTAGGAAGCAGGTTCTTGGCACCTCACAAGGAGAGCACCATCCCTAGGTGGAGCCACCGTTATAACCCTATAATTCATAGGATCAACTGGTGACTATAAATTTTTACTCTTGATGTAGTTTGGTTGTAAATAATATTTCATTTTTTGCAAATTATTTTCAAAAAGAAAGAAAAAAGAAAAAGAAAGAAAAAGAAAAAAGAAAGAAAAAGAAAAAGATGAAAAGAAAGGAATAAAAGAGGGCATAAAAGAAAATGATATGGCTCCATGAAATAATGATGACTCATACATACATTTTAATCATGGCTAAGTCTTGTTGAATAAGACTTAGCTAAACTGTTTAGTTTATCCAAGTAGATAGGTTAGTTAGCGAATAAATTTGATCAAACTGTTTAAACTTGGTCAATTATCCCTAGGGTAGAGGAATTTCTTGGCCCAACAGTCTAATCTGGGCTAAATGTGTAGGTAGGTAGGATAGGACATAGGCTAGCGAGTTTTTCCTTCAATAAAACATGCATGATGTTCGATGAAAATTCATGATTTTGATGTTTGAAGTGTGTTTCCTAACCCCATGGTGACAAAATGCAAGGGAAGCAATGCAAAAAACACACAAAAGAGCAATATCCTAAGTTTTAGCTACACATTTTGATTCGCGCTCGGAAATTAAAGAGTGCACATAGATCTACGGTTGACCTAATGGCGCTTAGATCTANCCCCCCCGACCGTTATATCTTTAATGGTGGTGGGGGGTGTCCGATATGGAGTTTAAAGAGGGTGCATAGATCTATGGTTGATCTAGTGGCACTTAGATCTACGGCTGACAAGAAATTACGGACCCCCCTGACCGTTCTATATTTAATGGTGGGGGGGGGGGTCCGATATGGTGGTATTTCTAGGCGAGCCCCATCCTAACGTGGCACAAATCTATGATTTTGGACCCCCCTTGCTCTAAACTAGTTACTGCCTACCCCCCCTCTGATATACCGCCATACCAGATTTTCTATACCACCGCCACCTCATGACATCACACTCCACTTCCTCGTTGTCTCGTGATGTCACATTCCACTACCACTTATCCCTAGTCATATCCCATTATTATGTCAGCATACCTCATTCGCCATTCACCCGCCACATGTCATTTTCCCCCACTCATTACCCTCCACGTCACCCTAAAACACCCTTAACCCGTCACTGGCCTATCGCCTCATTCCCAGATATCCGTTGGTAAATTAATACAGGCTAACATATCCGTTAGCTTGCTGACCTATCCCTCGGGCCCAATGGATACCTGTTCGCCCAAATCTAATCCCGTTCCTCCGCCATTTTCACACTACTCACACTCTCCTCACACCAGAAGCTCATTTTCCTCACTATTTCAATCAGTGACCCAGCCATAGCCATTACCCACTAAGGGTTTTTGTTTCAAATTGCAAGTACCTATTGAAGTGATGGCGCCAAAGTCCAAACAATCATAAATCGAGGAAAATCCTTCCTTACCGCCTCCCTTCGATCTCGACCGAATTCCTTTGGCTGACAAAGACTACCTCATCTCCAAGCCAAGATGTGATTTCAATTTCACTGAGCTATATTCATGGCTCAGAGACATTTTTCTAGATCAAAGTGATGAGATTGGACTCTAGGAGTCCAATCTTCCACTATACAGGTTTCCCCAGATTCACCATTTCCCTAAATTCGCCCTCAAGTGCCAGGCACAATACCTTCCCGACCAGAGAACTATCGTGTCATCCTCCAGAGAGACCTTGTTCATTATCACATCTGAAGCCATTGACCAGATGCTGCAAATAACCAGAGCCAAAGCCTTCTCTCCTTTAACTCTTGAGGTCCTAACCGACATGTATCAGAAGTTGTCTTTTCCACAGAGAGCACAGATCTTCGAACTATTCCTCCCTGAGAATGCCCCAATACCCAAAACCAATCCCCCCTATTGATCATCAATTTTCTCGGTAAAAGGAAAACAAATCATTTCTTCCCTCTGCAGTCTACTTGGATACTACTTATACGAATGGGTAGATGAGCCAATCTTGGGTTAGCTATCTACTTTTTCCACCAAGGGAAGCCCCATAGTGCAGTTCGACTACAGCGTTTTCTTGGTTGACAATATTTACGACGAGTTGTTCAAGTTTCCCACATAAGGCATGTTCCGGTACTCCTCAGTATCGACGTACATGTTCATGTTCTATGAAGCAGATAAGTTCCCTTTCCCCATTCATAAGCTAGACCAGGATGGAAAGCCACATCCTATCACCTCCTGGACTTCATTACTCAGAAGGAACTAAATAGAGTTCAGCTTCAAGCAATTCATAGAAAAGTTTTACCACCCAGTGGTAAGTATGCTCAGTGGTAGGAAAGAGAAGAGGATAAATGAAGAGATCCAAAGAATTCTACACCTCTTGTACCTCGCCAAGACGGGAGACTGGTATCTATATCAAAATCATACGGAGATCATAATATATGGATGTGATTTAGCTCCCTATAAGATTCCCAAATACTTTCCTGTTAGAATATTTGCCTTGGAGTACATTAGGCAAATGATCAATTCAGACGATATACATTTTGTATCTTTGAAGAAGAAACAACAATTGAGAATTAAAGGGCAGATAGGATCCTTTATTTGTAACAGTCGAGTTGTCGGGGAAGAAGCAAACAAACTACTCAAGGAAATGAAATTTGACATCAGCTTCCCTTGGCACTATGATCTGTGTGGGGTTATTGCAGAAATGAGATTCAAGAATAAAAGTTCCCCATACGCTCATGTGCCCAAACTAGAGATCGAGAAGTTTGTGAACCAACCAGAGTGGGAGGTGAACACTCTGGAAGAAGTAGAACAACAATCTTCTCCAACCATTATTTCACAAACCACTAATCCACAATACCAAAGGAGAAAAGACCCAGAAAGGATACTTCCCCTTCAATCACTGAAGTCTCAGTTGAGGATTTCCAGGTATACAAGAAAAGGCCAAAAAACAGTCATACAACTGACAGGTCTAGCGGAGAAGAGACCAAGTCCACTACAGTTATGCAAGGAGATCATTCGCCACCTGTCTCAAGTAGCCATCAGATCATATCTACTTTTTCATCCAAGAAGCAGACCGACACCTCACTGATCAAACAACCAACTCAAGGGGCTGCAAAGTTGAGTATTTTTTAGAAATACGATATGATTAAGAAGAAAAATGAGAGGTTGGCCAGCAACACTTATGCTCAATTATGGAAACAAACATCAACAACACAACATAGGCTACTCTCTTCTTTCGACACGGAGAAGGGGAGAATGCACATGGAATTTCTGCATGCACAAGTACCTCATCTAAAGGAAATCACTGAATACAAAAGATCGACACTTGAATTTGATGTTAAGGCTATACATCCAGCTGATCATATGGATCCGCACAGGAAGACTGGAGAAATGGTTTTCTCAACACTGGCCAATGCTTTCACTAATGTTGAGAAATTACAAGTTTCTCTGAATAATGTTCAGACTCAATTAAAACTGGAGAAGGTGTCATCTTTTGAAAAATATAACGGGATTAAGTATTTAGAAGAATTGGTGCTCAGAATTGGGTATGACCCCTCAAATGTGAAAGCAGTTGAGGAGATGCTAGAGAAAAATAATGCTGACATAACATCTCTGAGGAAGCAACTAAAACTACTAGCTACAGAAGACTCACAAGACAAAGAGATGGCTGAGACATAAGGGGAGAAGGAGGAGATGATAAAGTTGATCATGGAACAGAATGCACAAATAAAGGAAATGGAAGCAGAGCTAGAAAGGTTAGTAAAGGACAAGGAATAGGCAACACCTATGGAAGTCATCCCACTGAGTGTTGTTCCCCTCATAGGAGTTATCACATCAACAACATCAACAATCACCACTGCATAACTTTCATCAGTTGCCCTAGTGAAATTTCCAGGGACATTTGAAGCTTTAGCAACATCAATGGAGATTAGATGACTTTACAAGGAACGGAAATCAAAAGGTTGGAATAGGAGATAAAGAATCTCTAGAAGCTAAAAGCTTCTTTCCAAGCCAATAACAATACAGAGAGACACACATCAGAAAAACTGAAGCAAGAGATTCAACAGCTGCAAAAGCAAACAGTTGTGGGAAAAACACTAGCAGAAGCCAAAGAGAACGTTTGGATGGATATCTCAAAATCCATAAATGAAATCTGGCCCATGGTACAAATCATGTTCGACCAACACGAATTGGTGTTAAGGAGCAAGAAATCCATCAACATGATCAAGGGAGAGTTGGGAGAAATTCTCATAGAAGAAAATGAAATCATCAGGTTTCTCAAATCGAAAACTAAAGAAGACCTGGAAAACCTGAAGATTGAGGATAGGACAGAGACTATCCTCGAGGTCAAGAGAGTGCTAATCAAAAGAGGACTAATGTTGCAACTGGAGGAGAAAGCCCAAATCATGGATATCGGAGTTCAGATATTCTTCAGCAAGATCGATGCCTTACAGAAGAAAGGTCTCCCTAGTTTGTTGGTTCTAAATGACAAGCTGATGACACTTTCCAACTACAAGAAAAATATTTCCACAGTGTCAAAGGACAACTCCAAATTCTCAGGGATACAGGGAAGCATAACAGGAAAGGCATTCCTAGAAACTCTATAGTTGGATCTCAATATCCAACATGAAATCAAATTCATTTTTATCACCAAGCCGAGTTTTTCCAAATATACTGAGATGGATGTACAACAAAGATGGGAAGAGTTGTGCAAATTGATCGAGTAAAGATGAGGTGGACGTACAAGTCAGCATGTAGAACATTCAAAGTCAAGTTGATGACTCACCAACAACTTCCCCCAAAATCAGCATGGAGAATTCAATAGATCACAAGCAGTTCCTAAAATTTTGTGTTATCTTATCTAGTTAGTTAGTGTAATATTTTTCCACGTCCTGATCATTAATGACAATATCGATTGTAATATTTTCTATATATATTTCAAATTTTGAAGTACTGAGGGTTGATATTTACGCCCAAGCAAGTTGTAAGCACTGTAATCTTTCTCAAGAGATTTACCAGTAACAAAAAAGACATTTCATAGGATTCCTGCGTGTTAACTGTTGGTGATGTTTTTCCCTCTTTGTTGAATGGTTTTTCTATCTTCGTAATCATTTATGTTTTTCTATATCTGATCATTTAAAAGAAGTTGAAGTGCAAAATTTATCTTTGTATACTTTGTTTCTGTCTTTTAAAGATCTAAATGTTTATCTTCTGATGTTATGATAAAGGAACTCTTAAATGCTTCTTTGTTATAATTGACTATCTTATTTTTTCTGCTACCCATCAATTTATTCTAAAGGATCCAACAGTTGCATTATCCTTCCTTGTGAAAGACCTTATAAAAGTTGTTCTTTGATCTCAAAATTTATAAAACAGACCCCATAGCCCAATGGATGCGTAAACCATATTTCAGCCATTTTATAAAAACAAACAACACAGTCGTATTCAGTTAACTAGCCTAATATATGAAAACCTAAAATAGAGCTAAATCTTACATAGATATCCCTCTCTGAAACCGGCAGGGCTAGATCCCAGTTTCGAAGTGGTTGGATAAAGTTACTTCTGGTAAATTTCTTCTTCATCATGACAACCTCTTGGGATTTACAGAGCGATAACAGTTTTCATAAGGCCATGAAAAACCTTAGGCATGGGGGAGTGGCTTCTGAGACAGTAGTAGTTAGGTTTATTTTCTAATAAAATGGAAGTGGCAATAGAAGCAGTGGTTAGTTTGGTTCCAAAAATAGGAGGTTTATGAATCTCAAAAGGAGGTTTCCCAACTACATTATATTTTTTTTACAGAGCTTGTAACCCAATCATTTTATGACACTTCCGTTGCAATCTCAACATTCCTACATCAGTGTGTTGATTGCAGTTTTTCCAGCATGACACTTCAACATAACAAATTCATATGTTTCTTCCTACGGCAGCAGTAATTGCTAGCATCTTCTATAGCTTGATACTCAGAGTATGCTAGCCACAAGGAGAAGCCTAGAAATTCTAGTTTGCAGTATACATCTTCAGATACCTCATCAAATTTTCATCTGGTACTGAAGAGACAATTTTTTGTGGTGGTCTGGTACTAAGCCTGTGGTGGTCTGGTACTAAGCCTGTGGCCCGGTACTAGTGGTGGAATTTTGGTAAAATTGTTCTATACTAGATATTGCCCTTGTTTAAACAAATCACACTTTAGGGAATGGAGGTACGAGCTGGTTATTACATTCTTTCCATTAAGCATTATATAAATTATGTGCTAAAATGTTTGGTTATTTTCATGTACAGTTTCCATCTTAAGCTATCAATATCACCATCTTTATTTCTTTAAGTGAAACTTCATGTGTATTCCACTCTTGTTTGATAAGATTACCAATGCATGCATCCTATTATCATTGAATTCCTTTGTGAAGTGGTTATCGTCATGAATGAGAAAAAATCATCCATTTGGTCACTCTGTTTTTGCCCCCTGTTACTTATTTTCATTTTTTTGTTCCGGTACTGTAGAATTTTGTTCTGGTACTGCAGAATTTTGTTCTGGTACCATTATGTTCCATTACTTCTCTATTATGGTACTATCATGTTTCGGTACTTCTCTATTCAGGTACTATCTTGTTTTGGTACTGTCCTATTCTGGTACTACATAATCTTGTTCCGGTACTATCCTGTTCCAGTACTATCTGTTCCATTACTGCAAAAACCTACTACGTTACTTATCTGGTACTGATGCCAAAGTGATATGATCTTTGTCATGTGCTTAACATTGTTTTCACTTCAGGTAATTGGAGATATGAGATAATATTTTCATGTTCTTTCTATCAAGGATCATTTAAGTCTTGTGTTGAACTATTCTTTACTCTCATGTACATCCTTCTCCTACATTTCTACACTCACCCCTAAATGAATCATCCTTGCTATCCTTTAAGAAGATATTTTCACATTTATCTCTATATGATCATGGGTGCACCTATCTTATTACCTCATCATTTTGAAAAAGTGATTGCTAATTGAAATATCCATTGAAAAGTGGTGACACCATTATGTCTAATACTAACCTAGTTGATTCAAGAAGTTATGATCCAAGTTTATCTTTACAAGTTTCTCTTGGGAGGTATTGGTGAAAACCTCATGTGGTGGACCGCCCTTGCAAAACCTCAATGAAATTTCATGAGAACCCTAATAGGATTAACTAGAGGGAACTCTTAGTCATTATCTGATATGTTCCATTATACATTGAATAGATGAGATTTAAGTCTAATGTGGATGATGTCACCCTTGGGATAATTGCAAGTAGTTAATTATGTGCCTAATAACTGTAAATCACTCTCCTACCACCTTCCTTCCTTATACTCCAAAGTTGTCAATGAACAATATACATCATTCTAAATATTTTGAGTAATATAATAAAAATAAATTATTAGGAAGTACAAGTAAACCCACTGAGGTACTGAACATGCATGTTGGTAGCAGGGCCATGCTTGTATGGTACTAAGGTAAACCCTTCGGGGTACTAAACAAGTCTGCTGGCAGTGGGGCTATGTCGGGTAAAGGGAGTTGAAAAATATAAAGTGACACACCTAAAACTGAACAAAAACCCTTGGGTCTCATTCTGAAACAATCATTATCAAATCAAGGCTAGGAGATGACCTTTATATCTCTCGGATGATGTTTCTAAAAACCTTCAAGTATCCACTTTAAGGTTCTATATTTAAAATAAATAGGTTTGCATGAAAGTGGGACCCTCAGTATATGTAATTCATCTCTAAAAACTTGGACAAGAAACAAGTTAATCATCTTGGGATGTATTCTTTTATGTGTTCCTCTCTTCAAATGAGATCTAAACTATGCTTATATAACTTTTATTTTAAAGGTAATCTAGCCAGGGGGCCTATTAGTCAAATTCGTTATGAAAACTCTTGGCCGCTATTCTATAATCAAATTAGAGTCACATCTATCCCTTTCTCCTAATTATGATCCACAACATATTGGATAAGACTTAACGTCAAATCACTAACAAATCTAATATATTACTCATGACTCTACTTTTCCATGGGTAAGAAGTGTCAAGCATAGGCCAAGAAGTTTATATTGGATAGTTGGTTACTTGAAAGAGAACTTAAGGAGATGAAGAAAGGTGGAACTTTAAGGAATGCTTGAGCGAGTGAGTAGTACCATCAATTTTGAAATTTTGAAGATCATTATTGCATGAGGACATGTAATGGATAAGGCATGGGGGAAATGTTGAGCCTCATTTTTGTCACCTCCAATTGTCTTATCTTGTCCCATATATTGATCAATTTTTCCATAGATACATGAATAATCAACCTATTCTCTTCATTATTACATCCCTTAGATAATTATACAAGTACATGAGGTAATATTCATTTAGTCATAATTTATGTGGTTTATTAATGGTTAGAATTGAATAATTAATGTTCAAATGTTTTTTAATTACTTTGATTAATTTAAGCAGCTTCATGACCAGGAATCACCTCATCTGGTACTCATCTTCGGGATTCATATTATACTTCCACTTCTCTGGTACTATAACAACCCTACGATTCTATTCCGACACTCCGTTGATTGGGTACCACATCTGTGATGGTCCCGTACCAACTCTATGCCTATTCTGGTACAACCGTTGCACTGATATGGTACACAGATATGTTATTGTGCTAATTTGGTACCAACTATGCTCGTCTGGTACCAGCTGTTCTAATCCGGTACCAACTATGCTAGTCCAATACCAACTGTGCTAGTCTGGTACTAGAAATAATTTGAAATTTTGGAATGTTTTTAGAAGAAAATCAGGGACATGAGTTTTGTCCAGAGTGGTGCTTACATGCAGACATGGGTGGAAGAATTCATTGATATCACACGTGTGGAACTCCATATTAGGGGGAATGATTCTGCAAAAATTAACAAAAAACTCAAACTGCCAACTTGCACCTCAATTTTCGTGCAGATGGCATCAGATCTAGAAATTCTACGAAATGGGTTTTGTATAGAATGTGGAAAACTGAGTAAGCAGTGATCAGTTTTCCAAAATTCAAATTTTTTGAGAAGATATAGGTGGATTTCTAACTCGAATTTGCCCAAATTGATGAAAAACACAGATTTTTAGTATTTATCCTAAAATTGTAAAAATTGTTTTCTGAGTTTGGGGATTCGATTTCATCTATCCCTCCATGGATTTTATGTATAAATAAGACCTCATAGGTCCGAGGAGGGGAGATCTTGAATACACTGTTATGCTGTAATATTGGTTCTTGAAGGAGAAGAATAGTTATATTGTAAGATTGGTTTTTGAAAACTATTGATTGTACTCTATTTTTTTGAAGTAATGAGATAAGTCGCAATTCATGGATTTCGTGTGTATGATAAAATATTCTTCTCTGTAAGCATTTCTTAATCTTCTTTGTTGGTACGACAAGGGCACACCAACCCAATCAAGGTAATCTTCATTGTATTTTATTTGTAAATATAATTCTGGATTTTTGTGTGTGAGAGAGTAGAATAATTGTGTATTGTAAACAATTCTAAGTAAGTAATCTTTCTTGAGCACAAAGTAGAGTTATGAATAGATATTTGTTGATTTTTGGATGACTGTGAATGAATAGTTTATATTAATCACAGTATATGATTCCATATCTCTTTTTGCAGTGTGAGATTTAGTTGACAAAAACTCTGTAGATGTTCATGATTGTTAGATAGGAAATTATCATTTTATGAGTTTAGAAGCTTCAATATCTTTGTTGTTTGAAGTAAGTGCAGGAAGGACCTAGGCTCCATATCTCACCTTCATTCACCAAGAATGGAGTATCTTTTGTAATGCTTCATGCGTAGGGACATAAGTCCTTTCCAAACATTGATTGTGTTATGGGTGGTTTTTTTGTTGATTATCGTTGGAGTGTGCCCATATTTGATTGCTAGTTGTTGTTAAAAGTAGTAGCTACAAATAACTAAGTCAAAGTCCATTTTTCCATTTCATGAGCTTGTAAATGGAAAAGTCATTATCTGAGCAAGATCTTTTGATTGCATGATTGTTAAGATTTTGTTTGCAAGTTTTTCTTTCTAATTTTTAAAAACTGTGTGAAAGGCAGAGTATTGAGTTTCAAATGTTTCTTCTTTATGCTATACTCATCAGACAGAGATAAACCACATGTTTTTGGCACATATATTGTAACAACTATATTGATTACGAATATCGGTTGATAATTTATGTTTGGTAATATATTATGCATATAATTGCACCAACAACAAGCGTTAGGATTATGTGTAGTTTGACAAAGTACTCCCTTTGGAGAGCGTAAGGCGGGTTTGATAGCTAGCTTATCTAGTGTGACAGGTTCATTGAGTGGTATAGTTGAGGGGGGATCCTTAGGTAAGGAATCTCCTTTTGGAGAATCATAATTCTTGGCTCTAGTAGATATGGCTGCAAATTCGTAATTATTGGCTCTAGTAGATATGGCGAAAGATTTCACCATCAAGATATTCACTAATGGGGACTCAGGGTTTCCCCCTGGTGGGGGTTCTTGTGTTTGCATGACATGTTATTGTTGTTGGGGACAAAGGATTTGTTAAACCTACAGGTGTAGAAGATGATATCCCTCGCTTGAAATATTGATGAATTTCAGTGAGACGAGGACAATCTTTAGTGAAACAATCCTCTTTGCAAATCATGCAGGGATATTTAGCCTTTCGTTTGATCTTTCCCTCATTGTTTTTTTATTGGGTTTTGGGTCTTGAATGCTCAGAAGAGTTTTTTTTTTTTCTTATTATTATTGCCCTTCTTTTTTCCTCTAGATTTTTGTGATTTTTTGGGTGTGGTTGATTGCACCATATTAAGCTCGTAGGTTTGGGAAGAGGGCTTACCTGGAGTGCAGGTATGGACATATGAACTAGGATTTTTAGCTTTAGTCGATTGACTATGTTTCCCAGTCATATGACTAGTTGTATATGTGGAAACAAGACCGAACATACCATAAACATGGGGTCCAGGTGTGGGTTTGGTTTGAAAATTCGATGGTCGAGGAGCGTTAGGAATCAGGTTGTATAATGTGCCAGATTGAGAGTATAACAAATTTAAATACTAGGATTGACTGATAGATTGTTCCTCGGTAACAACGCCTCCCATGGCAACATCTCGAGCTATAGGTGGAAAAAGATACTTTGTGAACCAATCAACTAATAATTGATCTGGGATTGTGGATTTGATTAATCATTGTTGACGCCTCCACTCATGAATGTGGTCTAAAATATGGGTTGAAGTTGATTGGCGTAATGAGGTTAAATGCTCAGTACCAGTCTCATAGCAGATAGTTAATTGAAAGTGTGTCAAAAATGCCATGGAAAGGGAATTAAAGTCATCAAAGGAGTTGTGCAATAGTTATATATACCATTCAGATACCGATCCTATAAGGGTTGACTAGAAAATTCGTAATCAAATAGATTCATCCATCAAGGCATTTAAATAACACCATAGATGGAAAGTCATTATGTGATTATTTGGTTCTTCTCTAATTTTTCCGTCAAATTTTGGAATGTTTGATGGAAGTTTGGCGAGAATGGCGGGTGAAAAATGGGAATGGTGTATGGGGTAACTAGTCAACCGTCAATGATCTGGAAAATCTAAATTTTCCAAGAACGAGAGTTGTTTGTTGACATGTGGAGGTTGGCGATATGGTCCTCCTCCATTTGGAGGTTTTTTTGGAGGTCCTCCTCCATAAGGTGGTCCTCCAGGGTGTCGTCCACCATAGGGTGTTCCTCTAGGGGGTCCTTCTCTAGGAGGTCCTCCTCCATAGGGTGGTCCCCCAGGGGGTCCTCCACCATAATGTGGTCATCCAAGAGGTCTTACACCATAGGGTGGTCCCGCAAGGGGTCCTCCTCCATAGGGTGGTCCTCTAAGAGGTTCTTCACCATAGGGTGGTCCCCCAGGGGGTCCTCCACCATCGGGCGATCCTCCAGGGGGTACGCCATCATAGGGTGTTCCCCCTCCACCATGGGGTGGTCCACCACCATAGTGTGTTCCTCCTCCTGGTTGAGTGGAAATTGTAGGATTGATGGGTTAATAATGTTGGTTCCATACAATTTTTTCTACTCCTCGGTAAGGGTGGACTAATAGCAAGCTGGTGGTAGAAGGAATAGTTTGGCCCCATGTTGGTTTTTGTATGATATTTGGGGGTTTCCCCCAGAGCGAGTATGGCTCTATGTCTAGGGGTTTCCCCCAGTCGAATAAATTTTGGCTCCCGATGGGAGGGTAGGCCCTTATTGAAAATGATCTAGAAGTCGAGGGTTTCCCTCGGCTGGATGTTGACCGGGTATTTTTCCTTAGTATATGGGCTGTCCCCCAGTGAAAGGTTGGCTCATAGATGTTTTTTTCCATAACCTGATTAGTTGAAATCCCTAGGGAGGCAATCCTCCTGCCATATGTTGTTGTCCGAAAAAGTTTGGGATCGCCTACTAAGAACAACGGGGTAAATAGAGGTTTCCCCCGAGTGGTGGGTGTAGAAGGTTGAGTTCTTGAAGGTGGCAGTAAGATGGTTGGGAAAAAATTTGATATAGATGTCAATGTTGATGTTTGGGTCAAGAAAATGTTCAATTGAGACTATTTTAATATAGAGTGGATGGGGGAGGGATGAGGGAAAGAAGTTTGAAACATCTCGGAGATTCTAGATTTGGGGAGATGGGGAGCGTGTGAAGAGGCATGTGAAGGATCTCGATTCAATATTTTAAAAGCTAAGTCAATAGTTGTACCTAACCGATTAAAATGTTGTGGCCAAAGGGTTTTTTCCAAGTTTAGGTATGGTTTGATGGACCAAAAACCCATGGTGGCGTGGTCAATCTTTCTGACTGATGGAGTTTTTGGGATTCCATGTTAACGACATATTCGCAAGGTACATATTGTAGACGAGGGTAATCAATATCAATTCCAAGTTCTCTAGAAGAGTTTACATGTATGATAATGGGACCAAAAGGGTCTGTCAAGGGTGGATTGACAGGAGGGACAAATCCCTCTTGAAAAGTGGTTCCTTATGGGCATTTGATCAAAGGAGTAACAATACTTCTCGATTCAAAAAGGTTTTCCTCGTGGAATTCCTCTTGATGATGGTATTCAGGTGAGTTGGGAGGTAAGGGTTCGTAATGTAGAGGAGGAAAAACTTGAATCCTTGGAGACCTACGCAGGTCTTGGTCGGCCAATATTGAATTATGACAATGACACTCCTAAGGCCAACTAAATAAAATAAACAGCACGTGCTAAAAAATCTAGTTATCAATCAAACAAACCAAATCTTCTCACAATAAGGTCACTAGTTGGTGATGAAATCCAACATCGCAAGATCATGTGAGAAGGGGTGGGGGTAATAGGGTGCATCAGTTACGTTGGTAGCATACTTAACATAATTACACCTTGATGAAAGATCCTCGATGGTCTATCTGTGGGTTTCCCTACAAGGATCCCAAGTGATTTTGACCAACGTCTAATCCAGGTACAATGCAGACTCCTCTTCACCATCATCTTATGTAAAATCTCTAAAGATTATGGAAACTAAGTACCAACTCGTATTCATCCTCCAGGAGGGTATAGTCGATAGTGGGTTTTGACAATATGGGCAGGATATCAAGTCTAAAATTCCTCAAGAGGACTGAGAACAAGAGGACCGAAAAAATATCCATAGGACCCCGAACGGATTTGGGATTCACAAAGTTCCAAGACCAAATGGAAACAACCGATTCTCAAGAAGAATCCCCAATATACTATCGTTCCACTACATTTGGTTAAGCCTCAGAGGGGTAATCCTCATTTCCCAACCACACGCGACGTCATGTTTAGCCCCTGTGTGAGAGGGGGTTCCTGGAAATGCCTATACGAAAGTTGGATTTAATTTCTCTTTAATGTTAAAAGAGAAAAATTGTATTTATCAACAATAGTCAGAAACAAACAGGCCTCGGGAAGAAGAAGGATTTACAAGAGTAACTCTTTTCAAAATATCTTCAATTCCCAGGTATTAAACTATCTTTTTTGGTTTATGTTATGCATGCAATATTTTTGGACATAAATATGTAAATTGCAGAGCTAATAACAAGAACAAAAACAACTTTGAAAGTCATACACAAAATGGTTATCCAATAAGGCCTAGTGAAACATACAGAAGAAGCTACAACATGTTTGAATCATTGAGCACTGAAGTGGAATGCTACAAGTGAAACAACTTTGGACACATGGCCAAAGATTTTAGAATGAAAGTCCCTCCTAGAGAATCACACCAGAATAATAACAGTCACAGATAGAAACCTCAGAAGAAAACATGGATAAGAAAGCATAATCAATATAGCAATGAATAATTCACACTCGATCTACAAGCTAACCATGAGAAACATGTTTGGTATGTTGACATTGGTTGCTCAAAGCACATGACAGGTGATAAATACATGTTTCCAACATTGAGAAAGGAAAGAGATTGATCAATCTCCTTTGGAAATGATGACTCAGATAGAATCATTGGAAATGGCACAATTATAATTGGAAACAAAGATACCAAGGAAGAAAATGTTCTACTAGTGGAAGATATGAAATATAATATTCTAAGTGTAATTCAAATGTGTAACCAAGGTCACAAGATTATGTTCGATTCACAAAAATGCAAGATAAGAAAAGAAGATTCAGGAAAATTGGTTGCAACAACTGTAAGAACTCCAAGAAACATATATGTATTAAGTGAAATTGGAAATGAAAAGTGTTTTCTAGGGAAGGAAGATGAAGTTTGTCTATGGCACAAAAGAATGGGTCACATAAACTTCAATAGCCTCGTCAAATTCATCAAAAAAGAAGCAGTCGGATAAATTACCCAGATCATGAAGCCAACCAACACATTATGCAAGCATTGTCAATGACGAAGTAAACAAAGACCAGGTTCAAATCAAAGGAATACTCAACGAAAAGACCATTGGAAATTGTGCATACTGATCTAGTTGGACCAACTAGAACAAAGGGTTTAAAAGGTGAGAAATACTTTATGTTATTGGTTGATTATTATACAAGAATGAATGCAGTTTTTTTTTCTTAGGAATAAGTTATACAAGGAAATGGTTGAAAATCAAATGGATTCAAAAATCAAATGCTTGAGATCCAATAATGGAGGAGATTTTACTTCAAAGGAATTTATGGATTTCTGCAGCAAGCATGGAATAAAAAGGAAATTCTTCGTTGCTACAACACCTCAACATAATGGGGTCGTCTAAAGAAAGAACATGACAATACAGGAAATGGATCGAACAATGTGAATGGATTCCAAGTTGGCAAATGTTTTTTGGACACATATAGTGCACACAATAGTTCACATTCAAAAGAAAGTAATGCTCAGGAACAACAGTGAAAAAAATAAGTATGAGATATGGAAAGGAAGACTAGTGAATGTGAATCACTTCATAGTCTTTGGAAGAAAATGCTACATTAGTAATAAATCGCCTAGACTCATAATCATATTCGTATTGAATATTATTATGAGGATTCATGAGTCATCATGGTATCCAAGATTGTAATCATTGGACCCATAATGCAACATCATCACTCCCCACTTGGATGTAAATCATGGGGATATCCAAAAAATACTCCCCTGTGTTGAGCTTAATGCTATGGAATTTCCCTGAACAATTTATGGTACCTCCATATGCAATAATTACTTGAAACGTTTTTACAAGATATACAAAGAAATTGAGATCTTTTTCTTATTTGTAATTGATGAAATTATGGGTACTACTAGAATCAATAAATAATGTTATCTTTTTCTTCTTGATGTATCCTTGTATCTTGAGGTTTTGTGGAGTACCGATGGCAAAAAATGCATGACAAGATATTTTTGGAGTAGTTTCTTCTAGATATGGATCTTGTGGTAGTTCCAATTCTTGATCTTCTTCCTCTTTACAATATATGTATAATAATTTCTTCTGACTACATGTATGCCCCTTACCATACTTGCTATCATAATTGAAACATAGTCCTTTTTTTCTTATTTCATCCATTTGTGGAGGTGTCAACCTTATCGATTGAGGTATGCTTATATTATGAACCCCAAAATGATATCTTCTTCCTTAAAAAAAACAATTATAGACATCTTAATCCACCAAGACACACTTAGATTCACCACCACTTCTAGTTTATATAGTATTTAAATAGGTATAGGATTGAACCATTGTGTCTTTTTGACATGACCCATTGCACCTCTTCATTTAATTTTAACATAAATAATGTTTTCCTTTTATTCATTAATTATTGTGTAAGTTTCTCAATTTAATTAGAAAACTAATCTTGATTCGAATTTTTTCCGCATGAGTTGATCATAGATATGGATCGACTCATTATATCATTCTCATGCTTCTGTTGTGTTCCCAAGTTTTCCAACAAATCATATTCGAGCTTTTACCTTCTCTCTGTATTGTTATGGTGTTAATATCTGTCAAATTACTCTACAATCCTTAAGCTATTTATAGAAATTAATTATGTATGAGGCGCTTCCTTCAACCCAATGTTAAAATTACCATGGGCTAAAAACCACAGGCTTATCCATTTAAGTGTTGTTCCTAGCGCTTGTTATTTCATCCTTATTCCTTTATCATGAGACTAGAACCCATGACCAATTGCAAGTCCTAACAGGTGTTAATCCGACGATTTCAACATTATCCTCGAGAATAAAAAAATCGATGATCGAGACTTAATCTGTGGTTGAGTGGAAGATTTGCGTTCACTCCGGGACTTTGGTGATTCGTGACTCAAGACTTTGCAGTCTTCCAATTATCCCAAAGAAAATTTCCTCGGAGTGCGTATAAACACTTCTCTTCTTAATAACCTTCACATGTCTAGGAGCTAGGACCATAGGCTTAGGCGAAGGTAGATCTCGATTTCTAGGTATTAGGCTATTCATGACTCCAAGACTTTGGATTACTTGACCTATGAAGTAGTTCAATCCCTCTAGAGGTTTTACCTACCAAATAAGTCATAAATATGTGGTGACCACTTGTTGTAAATTAAATCCTCATGCTTACTCTATTCATCCACTATGTTTGATAAATGGTTGAGAATGATCCCAAAGTGGATTGATGTTTAGTGTTACTTCACGATTCTTTCCTTTGGTGATTAGATGATAAGAGAAGCTTAGATATCCCCAAAGTTAGTAATCCCGGAGTGATGTGGCTTGTTGATGTGGAATTGGTTGAGTGGCTACCATGTGTCACCTACATTCGTGACTTTCGTATACCTAAAGTGCCAACTAGACCTTGACACTTATCACCATTTGATTGGGCCACGTTTCCTTGTTGACATGGTTATCCTTAAGTGTCATATGTCTTTCTCCTTTGGATCATTACTCTATATCAGACGGTCTAGTTTTCACCTGAATTATTGATCCAATGACCCTCATTCACTTTGCGAATTTGGGGATTTTTCCTTCAGGTAAACTTAAATGTTTCAGACTCCTTTTCTTTGAAGTGGTTAGCATTGAAGTTTACCACCATTGAACCTGCCTATCCTCATCCAATGGTCACCATGCATTTACCAGATCTGATGGCCCTCATTCACTTCAGGACTTCGGGGCTCTGGCCTTCGGGTGAACTTACATGTTTCATAATATTTTTAGCCGAAGTGGTCAGTGCCAAATTTGACCACTATTGGACCTGTGTATCCTCATCCAATTCTCACCATGCATTTCCCAGATATGATGGCCCTTGTTTACTTCAGGACTTTGGGGGTTTCAAGACTTAATGTATTATGGGGTCTGCTTATCTTTTCCTTCATCTTGGTTCTATCTGAAAATCAGGTTAGATCCCGAACTGATCTAATGGTTCAGAACTCACTTGAATTTTCTCCATGAAATCTGACGAATCTTATTTAATCTCTCTCATTCTATGATCTTGACTTGATCCAACTGTCCATAATGCTACTACTCTAGATCTGACGATTGAGATTTAATCCTTCCCAATCTCTGACTTCACCTCGATCTGATGGTTATCAAGATTTATGTGGGATTTTGATCGACGATTGACATATTTTTCGAATGTAACAGAGTTTCCTTACGATTCTTGAAGGGTTTCAGTGCTCTTCTCTCTTGTCTGTTCATCGTTATTTCTCCTGAGATTTTAATAATTGTTTATTCATTCTTTTATGCATTTATATTTAGTCGCTAACCCTCCAAAGCTCTTAATTCCTTGTTCTTTGTTACTCCTTATGTACGTGGATTATATGCATGATACCTCTCTTCAACTTTAGGAACATAGGATCAGTGTTGATATTATCGTGACCAATAATGATCACAAATTGCTTATACCCCAAGGTGATCTTCATTTTTCTCTGTTTACTATACATGTTTAAACTACATTGATGTACAATGGAAAATACTTATCTCATCAACATGTTAAACTCATTTAAATTATTAGAAAAAAATCCTCTTTTCTTTATATTTAGTGCGAAAAAATTTCTTCTTAGTGAGAACATATTGACCAATGACTTGGAAGCATACAAATCATTTAGCTTCTCACACATCATTTTTGCTAATGGGGCTTTAGAGACATTCAAAATCATAGAATCTGCAAGGAAAAGGTACTTTATAAATCATGCTCTCTTATCCAAGTCTATGCATTAATTTTCACTTATATATATTGGTATTTGAACAATAGAAACCTAATAATTTTCCACATTTATATTTCACAGAGTGAAGTTGTAATCTTTAAAATTCTCAGTATCCACCTTTGTTTCCTTTTTTAGCTTTGTTTAATTGTTTTTCCTTACCATCAGTTCTTCCACTCAAGAGAAATACCTTTTTCATGAATGACTTGTAGATCTGATGAGAAATATGGAATGAATCTCCTAAATCCTATATAACACTGATACCATGAAATAAATTCTTGGTTAGTCTAGAAACAATATCGACCTTTATGGACATTTTTTAAGATGTCTTTAATTTTTTTTTCTTAAATTGGGACTTGGTACAATGTGTAGAGTGGACAACCAAGAGGGACGAATATCCTTATGGACTCATAGCCTTAGCTTAGGGGTGGCCTGTTGTTGAGAGAAAACCAAAGACAACACCTATGGATGGGATTTTCATCCTTCATACAAAACCAATTGGTAAAGCTTTATGGATATATAAATGTTATGTTGTTTTATTATGACTATTTTTCTTTGTAAATGAATATCTTAATGATGTGTGTGTTTTCTATGTGTTTTTTGTATGCACTCACATTTTTATAAATGTTGTTAGATGTATGAGTAAATAAACATAATGTTTTGCTACAATTTTAGTGGGCCCGGTGCCCCTTGGTTTTATTTTATATATATGGGGCATTTTAAAATTTGTATTTAGTAGGCTAAGTAGTTTTTGCAATGAAGGGACTCAGCTTGGAGGCTAGGTATGTTACAATCCTAACCATGTCATTGATTGGAATTTGATTCAAGAGGATCCCTAAGGAGACTTCTAGATGTAGCCAATGTGTATATTATATAGGAAGGTCACGGTTCTGAGGAATAGAGTCATACGATAGGTAAAGGCTCAATGGACCCACTACAACCTTGATGAAGTGACATGGGACATGGAGGTTGTAATGTTGAAGGCTTAGTCACATTTTTTTTTACATTTTGACGTCAATTTACTTTATACAATAATGATGTGCACCAAGAATGGTGTGAGGATGGTGAAAAATCTAGGGGTGGAGGAATGTAACACCCTAATTTTGATCCCAAGAATATAGTAATGTAAATGTGTATGTGATTAATGGATAAAAGTTGAACAATGTAATATGTAAATGGAACATTGAATAATAAAAATACATCATAGGTTGTATATTGAGAAGGATGAAAGAATGGGGGTTGTGATT
>ML785575.1:681013-716045 GCA_009831015.1 Picea engelmannii
AGGATGATGGGGAAAGAGAGCTAGTGGATTGGGATAGCTATAGGAGTTTACATAGAGTGAAATTATAGGAAATGGGATATGTGAAGAGAGATATAACTAGCCATAGGTGAGTCCCCCCTCGTGGATTCATAACCTTATCTCAGGGGTGGAATTATTGAAAATATAATAACTCCAATGGAGAGGCTATGGTTGGGTGAAATGTCCTTCATCTATAACCATTTGGTGGTTATTTGCAAGAAAGATAAATGTTATGATATGTTTGTGAATGTGTTAAATTAAAGATGTGTATGTTATGGATTGAATGTTGTTTATGTTTTCATGTATAATTGTGCATCTGTAATTATGAATTATTTAATTATGTTTCATAATCATGCATTGTCGTGTTTACATGCATTAATTTATGAATAGCAGGATAGCTGGTAATTTGGTATTGAAGCTATGAAATGTTGTTTTCACCTAATTAGATGTTCGGGTATATAACTGATTAGTATATAAAAAAGAGATTGATGTGAATTGGTGGTTTGACGAGGTATCTCATATCCGCAATGGTGGACAAAGGGTACTAGGTATGTTATAGATTGGTATCATAGCATAATTGTAAGTCAGTGGGAGGAATTTGGAGTACCCCACCACCTCAACAATGTTACATGAGTGGTTGGGTATGAAACAATTGACCTCATATCGATATAACTCCATAAGTAAGGTGAATGAATCACTATATATATTGTATCTATGGTACAACATGATTGACTAGATATGCTAAGAATGAAACATTGATGATAAGTGTATAAGTATGAAAGAGGAGTGTATGAGTGTGTTTTATTGAATATTATATATGTGGTCATATTAAATGGATGTGAAATATAATGAATTAGATATAATAGCACAACATTCTAGGTCTAGACCAAGGACAATGATGGAGTTAGATATGAATGGTCTATGATGATAAGAATATGAAAGTATAGTTGAAGACCCTCCTTTAAAGGAATAAATTAGATATTAAAATAATCCATGGTTATACATGGATGGATCCTAAAATGAGTCGGTAGGTATGATTGATGGTCTGTAAGAATTTGGTATTGATAAAATTGATTTATGATCTTCTACCCATCATATGGTTCTTGAATCCATAGTAATGAAGGCTTGAAGGATGTGTACATTACATTGCTATAGGATTGTGTAATACCATGTACAAGTTAAGTAAATATTATTTGTGAACTAGTCTCCACTAAAGGGCTAATTGGAAATGAAAAATGTTATTGGACGAGACTCAAAGTCTAATGCTCTATTAAACCTCACTCTTGATTTTTGAGGAAAATGATTAGAATTGCATGTTGAACACAATAGTATGGTTTATCATATTTAATTTCTTCAATATGAGATTGTTTATGTCTAATGTTCTATTAAACTTCACTCTTGATTTTTGAGGAAAATGATTGGAATTGCATGTTGAACAAAATAGTATAGTTTATCATATTTAATTTTTTCAATATGAGATTGTTTATGTCTAATGCTCTATTAAACCTCACTCTTGATTTTCGAGGAAAATGATTGGAATTGCATATTGAACACAATAGGATGGTTTATCATATTTAATTTCTTGAATATAAGATTGTTTATGAAATTATTGTTATAAAGCAGTTATTTAAATTTTCATCTCTCGTTCTTTTGTGTACATTGTTGAAAAAATTTGATTTTCTTAAAAAGTTTTGGGAAAATGAGAATTTTTTCATATATAAAAGATAAGAAATTGCTAATAGAAATCGATAAAATCTCTTTCTTAATGATTTTAATAAGTTGATTGCATAGTATGAATGATGTTAAGGGTTGTTATGGTAAGAGTTACAATGAATATTGATGTAGTTTGAAGAATGAACTTAATATTAATGTGTGAGATAATGATCTTAAACTAAGATACATGGATTTGTAAGGTGATGGATAGTATTGTAGACACATCTGAAGGTTAAGGATATTTTATACAATGTGTTTCCTTAAGTATGTATACTTTATGAAGCGAAGTTGAAAAGGATATGGTGGCATCAGTGAAAAGTGATGAGTTAATACTTGGCATGAATATTAAGAAAAAGGTATTCTTATTCTTGATTTTTAATTTTGGGTTAGGTATGCCAATTTTTCTATTCGTAGACAACAATGATTACATATTAAAAAAAATGTAAGAAGCTAGATAGGTAGTTTTATAGGAGAGATATATTGCTCTATAAACTTATAAACTAATTGACTATGTATGATAATCTAAAAGCATTGGATGGATTCATGAATGAAGGATACAGTTGCAATAAAATTGGAATATAGTATGATATGGATGAAAGTATCGAATAAATTTGTGGACCAATATTCAATTGAATATGCCGATTGACTTTGAATTGTGTAATTTTCTTATCCCATTGTGAGGAGGGACAATATTCACAACATGATGGAGTTTTAATGGTTAGAAAGTGGTTGAATAATCCTGTAAGACAAGTTTTGATATGTGAAACATTTTCCTACTTACCCTACATCAAAATGTGTTCATTACGGTATATTTAAAAAAATAGGTATATTAAACAAATAACTAAAAGTAGATATTTTTGTATGTGACAACTTTGTATACGGTATGCTAAAAATAACTAAAAGTAATATTTTTGTATGTGAGGAAATTTAAGCACAACAAATTCGTAGGGTTCATTAGCACGCAAATGTTTATGAGTTAAAAATGATCTCTCATTATGGTTGAATGGTAGGAGAAAGATAAATGAAATGGGTCAAACAAAATAAGTAACAATGACATCTTGTTGGTATATTGAAATATTATGCAAATTCACAGGGGGTTTTATAGGTAAAGGAATCATAAATTGTTATATTAGATAAATTGATATGATTAAATTATTTTTGGTATATTTGAATATTATGTAAATTCAGAGGTTTTATAGGTGAAGGAATCATAAATTGTTATATTAGACAAATTGATATGATTAAATTATTTTTGGGTACATGAATTTTAATGGATAAATTTGAATGAAGTTTTCATTATTGATAACTTTGAGATTATATGTATATGTATGTATTGGGTTTAGTGGTCTTTGGAATGAGTAAGGAAAGTAATGATTTATGGCCTTAAAACTTGAGGAAAGATCAAGATATATTGGTGGTGTTGGATGAGAGATTATTTGCAACTTTATTTGGTTAAGTATAATTTGAAACATAAAATTATAATATTAATTATTATTGTTATTATGAAATTGACTAAATGAAGTTTCTTTGGATTTGTAAAGTAAGTATGAATTTTAGGGTGTTAACACCATAATGAAATGAGAGATTTGAAGAATAGATTTATCATTAATTGATTCATAATGACAACATGTATTTACCGATCACATATCTTTAGTGTGATGGTTGACTAGAATAACTTATGAAATATTTCGGTGATGAATTGTTGCATGTGGTTTTTCCTCGAAATTGTTATTAATTATATGATGATAGAATTTTGAACAAGGTATCGATGAATGATCTTGATATATTAAAGCTTGAAATGTTTGCACCTATCAAAGAAATAATATAACAAATATTACAATACATGGAAATAGGATGATGAATTGAAAATGAAATAATCCATAAGATAATGATAAGAATGTGAAATAAAAGTTCATTTCCGATTTGGATGATTAAGTGTGATTTTTTTTTATGAAAGTAAAGAAGAAAATATGACACCTAATAAGAGTATCCTCTAATTAACATTGGAAGTTAAGAAAATATGGACTTGGATAAAACCAATCATTAGTTTGAAGTGAGTCAAGAGTTGATCAAGTAATTATCACATAGGATATTGTAGTTTTATCTTATGTTTAATATTGGTATGAACATGAAATATGATTTATATATGCTTTAATTGTTATTGCTAGGGAATTGTACAATAAATAGTAGTATGAGGTAGTGATTATGAATTCATAGTAATATTGCAACTATGGGAGAATGGGAAATGTTGGATTGAGGTGAAGATATTATGAATTCCTATGATATATGTTAAAAACATGCATATAGATGAACTTTATTTACAATAAAATATACTTATCGCAAGTATTCCTATAGTTGCATAAACAATTTGGATAAATTTTCTCGAAGAGGGGAAATATGAATGCCCCATTTTTTTCCTAGACTTATTATTACATTATATTCTTATCTATGATGGTGTTTTAGATGTGTGGATGATCCAATATATTTGATAGATACATTTTCATTATATTTACACTAAAAAATATCTTTGGATGGCATGATCATGTATTGCTATATGATTTGATAATTCTCTATAAATCATGACCATATGGATACCAACCTAATCCTATTATACATTGCAATTTGGTGTAGATAATTACGAGTTAATTTTATGATTAATACATGGAATGTGTGTGATTGAAATTATATGTGTTACAAATATATTGATGAACTGTTATGTTTTACGTGGAATAATTGTAGGTATATGGACTCAAAGAGTAACTTAGGATACGTAGATCGAATATGGGGTTAGATCATTGATTATATTAATTCATATGTTATGTGATTAAAATTTATGTTAGTTTTTGACAACAATATTTGATATATGTCTCTAGATGTGTATCAAGGATAAAATGTTTCCAACTAAGCTTACATATGGGTAAAACATGTATGAATAACTTGTGACATGTGGACTATTTGGAGAGGGAGAGGAGGATCCTTATTCCTACTTATTAGAAACTTCCTCTATGTACTACGGTTGGGGAAGATTTGAGAACATTTTCTAGGTTACACACTAATGTTAGGGAAGGACATGGATTTGTTCATTCATTGGGTTTAGCTTATGGGTGTGTAATAAGGACCAGGATTCCTTATTTCTTAGTGATCATGACTCTCTCACCAATATTTAATGAGATGAAGTTAACAAGGTCTCACCCATATTATGATGGTTCCCATTCTATGCAAATAGGTGTACAATGGTTGGAGGGAACATGACTTCACCCTTGGTACTAGCTTAGAAGAGATTGAGTGATCACAACCTCACCCTCACCCTTAGTATTAGTAGAAATTCATTATTTGAACGTAAGTTATCTTTTATAATCATGAAATTTAGAAATTATATTATAATCATGAAATTTAGAAATTATATTTTAACAATAAAAGCATATTCATGAAATTATTCTCATGTATGTAGAGTACTTGTATTTAAATAATAAGGATATATATATGGGACAAAGTAGATTTCATTCCATTGTGAAATTAGAATGTAGAAAATGTGCATTAGGAATATGTATGCAAATAGGAATCACTTAATTTCTACTTTGGTAATTTTATTTAATTAAAAAGTATAATATTTTGTTCACATATATATGTGAGTTTTAAAATATAGGAGGATAACTAAATGAGAAAAAAAATAGGAAAAGTAGTTGGGAGATAGGTGAATAATATTGTATATTAGTTAATTAAAAATAAGTTGTTCATGAAAATAAATATGAAAGTTTTAAAATATAGGAGGATAACTAAATGAGAAAAAAAATAGGGAAAGTAGTTGGGAGTTAGGTGAATAATATTGTATATTAGTTAATTAAAAACTAGGAGTTGTTCATGAAGATACATATGAGAGGGTGAATAATATGCACATTAATTAATTAAAAATTAGGAATTTTTTATGAAGTGTAACACGGTGAATAATATGCACATTAATTAATTAAAAATTAATTAAAAATTTCATAAGTTGTAAGTGGTAGGATAAATAATATGCATATTAATAAATAAAAAACTAGAAATTATGCATAAAGAGAAATGTGGCACCTTGAAAGTGGTAGGGTGAATAATATGCATATTAAGAAATAAAAAACTAAGAATTATGCATAAAGAGGAATGTGGCACCTTGAAGAAGTACTTTATAAAGATATGAAGGATGTCCATGGGAGGTACTTTTATGAACCCTATGCTATATGGATGTGATAATCATAAAAAAAAAAAAAAATCATGGAGAATTGGTGAGAGCGTAGACTAATTGCACAAAACCTTAATCATGTTTGGTTCTTATTGTTTTTGGATTTCATGTTCATATTTGAAAAGATACACAATCCATTTGTGAAGAGGGTAAATACATTGTATATTATCTACTTGTAAACTTATTAATACACTTTTTTGTAGATTAAAAGTTTCATTGTAGGGTACCAGCATATCAATATAAAAAAAAAGTGTAATGGCCTAATAATTCAATGATAATAACAATATGTAAAAAAACAATGCTTGCTTTTAAATTTAATAATAAAGCTTGGAGTTATAATTCACTAGTCAACACAAATCAAGTTTCAAGAATTCAAATCAATTACAAACTACAATTCTAAAATTTTCCACATGGATCATTTCCAATATGATAACAATTATGAACCAACGGCATTCCAAATCATAAGTACATTCATTTTTCTTCACGTATTATATCCATGTATGAAGTTCATCAAATAGAGTCAACTCGATAATTAGGTAGAATCCCCTAGTTGGACGTCTTGTTCACTTTCAATGATGATAACCCTAAGGATTTAGGTTTAATGTCTTCATATTTGGACTTTTCTTTAGGATCTAGATCTTAGGTCATGGTGCTATATCCATAGTTATAGTTTGATTTGTAGACTTTATGAATTCAAAACAACAACTAGAATAGATATGCAAAAATTGTTGTAGCGGATGTCTAGCCATTACAATTTCAAAATAAGAGCTACAAAAAATCTCTAACAATTACTAGAGGGAATAAATAGCCACAACAAATTAAAAACAATATCTACAAAACATCTATAGAAACCAATATAGGCAAATTATATATACTATAAATTAAAATTATATATACTATAAATTAAAATTGTATTGATAATACATATGTAGCAATTGATACAAGGGATGCATATCCAAAGTGAAGTCGAGAGAAAAACTACAAAATATCCATAACAACTTCTACATCTCTAAGAAACAATTTATATGTCTTAAAAAACAATCTATATTTTTGATATATTTTATTATATTTTCGAAATAGATATCTAAAGTATTTGTATCAAAATTCATTCCTACCCACAACATAGATTGTGTGAAAAAGGTATATCTTTAAAAATCTATTTGCACATTCCTGAAATTTGATGAATTTTGAAACTACAATGATAAACAATGAATATTGGGACACCATCAATGTGGGTATTTTATATTTTGGGTTGGTGCTTCCATACTAATGTAAATGTTTTCTCTACCAAAAACTAGGTTTTATATACAAACAAATAATTGTATGCATAACTTCACATGCATGACTAAAAATAACATAAAAAAAACATGAAAGTGTAAAATTCCAGACCCGAGAAGATGAGAAAAATAATACTAATCCAATGAATTTGCAAGTAAACAAAAAAGAGAGAGCTAGAGAATAATTTACTCCACAAGAATGAATGTATTCACCATATATTAAAAATTACAATGAGATCAATTTAATATAGAGAAGAATTGATCTTGTCACTAATAATAGCAACTGCCACTAAAATAACAAAAGCAGTGCAAAAATAGCTAAAGCACATGCCTAAATCTCTAAAATAGATAACTGACACCTAACATGAGTATGATAGGATAAAAAGTGTGATTATCCATAACTGATTAGCTAAATAAAGCAAGTTTACTAAAGAAAGGGGATAAATCCCTAAAATCAAGGGACAATTTCCTTGATTTAAGGAGGAAGTGCACTCTAGTTCCTTTATGGTTTTAAACGTTGTATGGAGGTTGGAAAGGAGTCACTAAGTGGATTTATAATTAAATAACTCAAGATTAACTCCATTTCATAGGGGACATATCCCTAAATTTAAGGAAAACTCCCTAAAAACAAGGAAAGTGTCTCCTACCCTTTCTAGAAGGTCAAATCAAGTGAGGAAAAATGCATTGGGATGCATTAACCAATGTATAGTTTCCTAAGACAAGTAATACACCAAGGGAATTTAGGATTATTATCTAACACACCCCCTTAAGCCTAACTGTAGTTACATAATAAGAAAATGTGAGTCTCAACTACTAGGCCATTTTAGGTACTCAATACAATAATGAACCCCTCATAAAATGAGGAAAGAGGGAAAACCTCATGGGAAAACCCCCCCAAAAAAAGAGGACATAAAAAAATGCTAAGTAAATTGTGAGAGTCTACCCAACTATCTCTACCACAACTAAAAGATCCCGCAAGTCAGAAAATTTCTTCTCAGTGGAGGATTTGGTGAATATTTCTGCAACCTGTTTCTCAGTGAGGCAATACTGCAGTGAAATCATTTGATCATGAATCATCCCCAGGATGTAATGCATGTGTATCTCAATATGCTTGGTTCTATGTCTCTGAACCGAATCAGTGGATATATGAATGGTACCCTGGTTATCACAAAATATGAAAGTCGATATCTGATATTGAATCCCAAACTCAGAAAGTAAACCCTTCAACCAAATACACTATGTGGCAGCATTCGTTGCCCCCCTGTACTCTGCCTCTATTTTGGATAAAGCGATAGCTACCTTCTTCTTGCTTAACCAACAAAGTGGACCAGAACCAAAGTTGAATACATACCTTGAGGTGCAATTGCGGTCTATGCCATTGCCAGCCCAATCTGAATCTGTGTACCTGACTAAAGATAGAGGACAATCAACTGCATAATAAATACCAAAATTGGGAGTGTCTTTTACATATTGAAGGATTCTCTTAGCAGATTTCTAATGAAGTTCATGGGGTTCCTGCTTATACCTAGAAAAAACACTCACTGCATAAGAGAGATCATGATGGGTATGTGTGAGGTACAATAAGATCCCTACCAACTGCATATAGAGAGTATTGTTTACCAAAGGAGTAGTCACTCCATCCTCCAATATGACCCTGGAAAGAAAAAGTGAACCAACTGGCTTACACTCTGTCATCTGAAACTTGTCAAGTAGATCTAATGCATACTTGGTTTGTTCCATCTTGATTCTTGAAGTAAATTGTGATACCTCAAGACCAATAAAATAATGCAACAAACCCATATCACTCATGAAAATCTATCATGCAAGGCAATATTAACCCATGCAATCTCTCATAAAGCACTCCCTATGATTAGTAAGTCATCTACCTATAGAACAATCAACAAAATGGATTCAACCTAGTGAAGCATATAAACATTCGAATTTGATTTACATCTATGAAATCCATAAGAAAGAAAAAAACAATCCATTTTTGCATACCAAGCTCGAGGAGCCTATTTGAGCCCATATAATGATTTCTTTAACCTGCATACAAGAGAAGAGTCATGAACATACGCCTGTGGTTACTCCATATATATCTCCTCCTTTATATATCCATGAATAAAATTAATATTCACATCCATGTGATGCACTTCCCAGTGTCGATAAGCCACAATGGACAAAACTAGCCTGATGGAGTCCATATTTGAAACTAGTGCAAAAGTCTCGGTATAATCAATGTCATCTACCTAAGAGTAACATTTAGATACAAACTAAGTTTTGTACTTACTGATCTCACCATTTTCATCCATATTTGTTCGAAATATCCATATGCATCGAACAAGTTTTCTTCCTTTCGAAAGTGGAACCAAATCCCAGGTTTGGTTCTCCATGAGAGCATTGTACTCCTCATCCATAGCAGCTTCCCAAAAGGGGTTTCCCATGGAATCTGTATATGACTGTGGATCTGCTGCAAGAGGCATATATCAATGTATGGGCATCAAATTCTATGTGGTAGCCAAGGAAGTTGGGGCCCTGAAAAATTGTGATCTACTCCTCCTCAGATTCGTCAGATTGTCGACTAGTTCACCGACATCATGGAAATTATTTTGGGGACTGGTAGGGGATCCAGAGAAGCCATGAAATTATCATAAACCTATGAATATAATACAAATATATTCTCATCATCATTATTTGAATTTCTCAAATGAGCATCAAAACCCTCTTCAATTGTTTCTTCCAAAACATCCTCGACAGGTTGATCTGAAACTGCATGTAGTGGACCCTCTTCGAACTTCACACTTCGCTCAATGAAAAGTTAATCAGTAGAATTTTTTAGCAGCATATAACCTTTGACACCTTCACGGTATCCAAAAAATATGAATTCAACACTCTGAGGCTCTAGTGTGCTTCGTTTATCAGATGGAATATGGACCCATGCACGATAACAAAAAATTCTGAAATGAGACACTTTTGGTTTCTTACTGCACCAAGCTTCGAAATGAGGGATTCACTTCAATCATTTGTGAGGAACATAGTTTTGAATGTATGCTTCACAATTTATTGCTTCATCCCATAGCTTCAGAGCCAATGATTTTGACTGTAGCATATAATTTTCCATCTCTTTCAGTGTCTGGTTCTTTCTCTCGGCAACACTGCTCTGTTGCGGTGTGTAAGGCACTGTATGTTGGATCTCGATTCCCTCTTCAGAAAAAATTTACTGCATATCTTTGTTAAAATACTCACCTCCATTATCACTTCGAATAATATTAATCCTTCCCTCATACTGATTCTCAACAAGTGATTTAAATTCTTTAAAATATTGAAAAACTTGAGATTTCAATGGCAAAAAATACACCCATGTGAAGCGAGAGTAGTCGTCGATAAAAGTGAGTACATACCGATATTTGTTGATTGAGGGCTCAGGGAAGGGTCCCATGACATCACTATGAATCATATTAAGAGGTTAGGATTCCCTCCATGCTTGTCCTTTGTCAAATTTTTTCTCGGGATTCTTACCAAGAATGCAGCCCTGACAGATCCCATTGGAAAATTTGATTTGAGGCAAACAGGTTACCATGTCTTCTTTGTTGAGTTGATGCAAGTACATGTAATTAATATGTCCAAATATATCATTCAATAACCTACTCTCTTCATTAGTATGAGTCAAAAATTTTGTACATACATATTTGGGAATGAAATGAGAGAAGGAATACAACCGAGAGTGATGATCTGCAACACCGTGAGCTACTCGGGACCATGTTTTTAAGTTCGAAATATCCACTGAATCCGGATAGAATTCGGCCTTTCTTTAGGAACATGAATGTGTGATTTGGTATATGGAAATAAATTTTATGGACAACGATTGGTTTATGAACCACATTATCAAAATATCCCCCTTCTAAAGAAACTATGCATTTACCACATACCTCAACTGGTGTGTCGTCTCCCATGAGAATAGAAGGTCATGTGCACTCTTCGATGGACGAGAATGATTCTTTATTTGTAGCCATATGATTCGAAGCACCTAAATCAAGGATCCAAGTGTATGGGGAGGATGTGATAGCCATCAAATCATGACCATCACGAGCTTTTACTCTTCCTTTGGTCAGTTTTTCCTCATCCTTCTTCCTTGCATTTGTCGGGACCATGAGATTGTTTTGTTGTAGCATCTTCGCCATCTCATCTATAGTTTTCCTCATACATTCTCTTCAGGATGATAACCTTTTTGACAATAGCTGCATTTAGATCTTTCCTTTTCCTTCTTCCCTATTTGATCTGAAGAATATTCATTCGTCGATTTCGAGAACTTTTCCTTTCTAGCATTGGGGTTTTTTTCTTTCCCCTTTTTCCGATCTTTGAAATTCGGCTTGCTTTCTTCTTTTTCTGCAAGAGAATGATATCTAGAACCCTTTATGGATCCCATGGAAACTATTTTTTCCTTCTCTTGAGTTAGTGCTTCAATAAAATAATCTAAAGAGGGCATTTTCCACTTCGAAGTTGTTAATTTTGAAGCATGAAATGAGGAAACAAAAACTGAATAATCGGGACCTATGGAAAGGATGAGCTACTCATCCTTTTTCTCTACTTTGAAATATTTAATATGAACTAAAATAGATTTAAATTTTGTAAAATACTCTTGCAAAGAATCAAAATTTAACGGATTCAAACCTATGAGCTTGTTCTCCAAAGTATAGGCTAGAAGTTCATCCTGTTTACCAAACAACTGTTCCAACTTCGTCCAGACCTTGTTGGGGGATGATGCAGTGTTGACATGGAACATCAAGTATCCTGATATGGAGAGACATATCAGCCCAAAGGCTTCATCCATTCCATTGAAATACTTTTCCTTCTCCACAACATTCATTGGCTCAACTTTTGTACCCATTGTTATCCGATAGAGACCTTTGCTTCGTAGAGCAAGGGTGATCTCGACTTTCCATTCAAAGTAGTTGAGTGGAGTTAGGAAAACATTCTTGGGATGAAGGTGTTGATCCATTGATTGTTTTTGCCTCCTTTGATGATCTTTCACCTGCAAATAAAAATCGTATACCTCTCCCTCAGATTCCCTGAGGCTCTGATACCATGTTAAATTATGAGACCCGAGAGATCTAGAATTCGATGAGAAAAATAATACTAATCCAATGAATTTGTAAGTAAAAAAAGAAGAGAGAGATAGAGAAGAATTTACTCCAAAAGAATGAATTTATTCACCATATATTAAAAATTACAATGAGATCAATTCAATATATAGAGAGCAATTGATCTTGTCACTAATAATAGCAACTACCACTAAAATAGCATAGCTAAAGCACATGTCTAAACCTCTAAAATAGATAACCCACACCTAACATGAGTACGATAGGATAAAAAGTGCACTTATCCATAACTGATTAGCTAAATAAAGCCTATCCATAACCGATTAGTTAAATAAAGCAAGTTTAATAAAGAAATGGGATAAATCCCTAAAATCAAGGGACACTTTCCTTGATTTAAGGAGGAAGTGTGATCTCCTTACTTTATGGTTTGAAAATTTGCATGGAGGTTGGAAATGAGTCACTAAGTGGAGCTCTAATTAAAGAACTCAAGATTAACTCCATGTCATAGGGGACATGTCTCTAAATTTAAGGAAAACTCCCTAAAAACAAGGAAAGTGTCTCCTACCCTCTTTAGAAATCAAATCAAGTGAGGAAAAACTCATTGGGATGCATTAACCAAATTCTAGGTGCCTAATACAAGTAATACACCAAGGGAAGTTAGGATTACGCTCTAACAGAAAGCATTTAAGAAAAAACTTGGCATGAAATCTCAAAGTTGCATGAGGTCTTCTAAAGAAAACTACTATATATGGGCTAATTAATGCAAGATTTGTATATATGGAACTCTCTCCAAACCATCTAGAAGATTCCAAGAATTAAAATCATAAACAATTATAAAATAGGTCATAAGGTAAGGTATATCTACAGGAAAAAAAAAATTAGTCCCAATTTTTACTTATTAAAGAAAAAATTGTGTAATTTCACATATATATTTAATTGTGATTGATTAGAAATAGGAACTCACTCACTCATCCATCCTACAATATTTTAATAGAAATGTCATAGTCAATAATGGAATTTCATTCATCATCATAAAAAAATACAAAAAAAATAGAAGAAAATAAACTTATCTTGTTCATAAAATGAGTTCCAAGGAAACTAACTCTTTGTGCACCATTTTCCTTACAACCACATTTAAATCCTCTATGGATACCACCCCATGGCATGCTATGAGACCACTAAGGTGAAAATGATTTCTTCAAAGATCCCAAATCATTTCTTCCTTTCCCAAAAACTTTTAAGCCTAGTCCAATACAAACCACTACCAGTTTCATTATTCAATATTTCAATTACACCGAGTGTTGCAAATATCTCTTATTTCACATGATATTAACTATTTCTACATTTTTCAAGTTGCCAATATTTTTTGTGTTTTCAAAATTCTTTAGTTTTAACTTTATTTTGTATTTTCTTATAATTTCTGATATTTTCCATGATATTTCTGATAAGTTTATTCTTGTCCCTTGACGTAACATTCCTTGAAACAATATTTTAACCATAGTTTATACCATCTCTTTGTTTATACGATCTCTTGAAGCTCCTTTTCTACCCCATAAAACACAAGAAGCTAGCCCCTTCCCTTCTCTTTAGTCCCTCAAGAATTCTCTTCCTCTATGTGTTATTTAGTATGTTTAGTATGTTTCTTGAGTGTTTAGTATGTTTAGTATGTTTCTAGCGCTAAGTCTCATTCTCAACATAAACTGATGTCAAATCCCGTAGAAAGCAGAGGTGGTGTACCACTTTGAATAGGTGGTATTGTTGACATATGTCAACAATTTTTCCATGATTTTGTGGATTGTAGCAGATTTAGTGGATTCTTTATTTAGTTTGTTGTTGAAAGAAATCACACAATGTGTGGATCCACATAAATGTAATGAGTTCTATGTAATTGTTTGAGAGTTGTTATAAATCCATGTAATCTTATAGAGACAAATAGTTTTGATAGAGGTTGAGTGTGTGTAATAATGGTTTTGGTTGTTGTAATATCTCCCTTGAACGACAAACAAAACGAATATCATTGTCCCGTGGATGTTTCCCTTGTGAGGTGGTTTACCATGTAAAATGGTCGTGTTAATTTGTATGATTGTTGATTTCTCTGTTATGTAATCATGTCATTTTAAGCCATTTTTATTTATGGTTTAGTTGCAAAACAACAAATGGTATCAGAGCAGGTGAAGCAACAGGTGAGCCAAGTTGAATGGTTTTCATATCTCATGTGAGAAGATTAGACGTGTTTTTTGGTAGGTGAGGGAAAGTGGATCAGATTAGTGAAGAGCTCGGACATTTTTTCCATCTGAGAGTGGTGATCTAGGGTGCTTTTGTACACCGACTCTTCATAGGTAGTGTTAGAAGCACGTTGGCACACTAACACTTCAAAATTGGGAAATTTCCCCACTGCAACGCACCAATCAAACGGATGTAGGAGAACCGTCTCTCCCCATTCCACTGAGACAACACACCAGCGTTCCCTAGGCCACACTAGAGGAGTGCCAATATCCCTTATTGGTGTCCCTAATGAATTTTCAGGCAATGCCACCCTCTTACATTTTTTGGGGGGAAAGGCCAATTTTTGGTTGGTGAGTGTGAGGGAAAGGTAAATTTTTTTCTATGAGTGGTTGAGGGCTTGATAAAATGGTGAAGGTTCAGAGCTTGAAGTTTGAAGTGGAAAATTCAATGGAAAAAAAAAATCAAGTCCAAAAGCTCAAGATGCAGGATCTGTTGGTGCAACAAGGGATGCAAAAAGTGTTGGAGGGTAGGACAAAGAAATCGACAAGCATGATGAATGAGGAATGGGAAGAAATGGATGCAACAACAATCAATACCATTCGTCTATGTCTGGAAAATGAAGTTTTCTTTAATATCGTTGGAGAAGATACAACAATAGGCTTATGGATAAAATTGGAAATATTGCATATGAAGAAGTTGTTGACGAAAAGGATCTTCTTGAAGAAGCAATCATACAATTTGCGAATGAAAGAAGGTACAAGAATTGTAGACCGTTTAAATACCTTTAATACCCTTATAGTTCAGTTGACTAGTATGGAAGTTAAACTTTAAGATGAAGATAAGGCTATTACACTTTTGTGTTCATTGCTTGAGTCTCAGGATAGTTTAGTCACCTCTATTAGATTTAGCTCAACATATGTTTTAGATTATGACTCTATTTTTGGAGCTTTGTTGGTTGAGGAGATGAGGAGAAAATCTAGTAAAGAAATTTCAACTTCATAGGTGATGTTGGTTAGAGGTCGACCCAAAGAAAAGGAACATAATCATAGAAGTTCTTCACGATCTAAGTCAAGGGGCAGAAAGGGTAGAGTAAAATGCTAATACTATGGAAAAACAAAGCATCTCAAGAAATATTGTTGGAAAAGAAAAGAATCCAAAGAGAAATCTACGAAAGAAACAAATTTGGATGCAACAAATCCAGGTATGTCTAATGAAGTTTTATCCATTTCTAGTAGTTTACAATATCAGGAAGAATGGTTGTTAGATTCGGGTGCCTCCCACCACATGTGCTCACATAGCAACTGGTTCATTTCTTACCAATCTATTGATGAGGGTGTAGTGTTTATGGGTTGGAAGCAATAGAATTGGGATGTTTGGTGGTATTTTTAGAGAACTAGTGGATGTTAGATATGTACCTAAGCTTAAGTCAAATTTGATTTCATTAGGGGTTTTGGATTTTGATGGATATAAGTATGCAAGTCAAGGTGGAGCACTCAAAGTGTCTAAAGACAGTTTAGTAGTGATGAAGGAAACAAAGGTTGATAACCTTTATAATATGGTAGACAGTATTGAAGTCGCATTTGATCTAACAAATGTATCTTATTGTTTATGGAAGAATAAACAATGTCATATAAGCAAGAAAGAGTTGCAGAACTATAAGTTTCTTCCAGAATTAGGATCTTTGTGTCTGATTTTCTTCTTGCCTTATATCTCTGCAAGTTATGATGGTGTGAAGGGATGTAATGTGTGGGATCCTACTTCCCACAAGATTATCATTAATAGAGGTATAGTATGTATTGAACAACCATAAAGGCTAGTTCAAAATTGCAACAGTATATTTGTTTGCATGCTAGAGGATTCATTGTATGGCCTATTGGTACCCAGGAAAATGTACAAGAGGTTTGAATCTTTCATGGTGAGAAATAAATTTTCAAGGGGTAAGCATGACTATACTGTTAATAGTACATTCAATATCCCAATATTATTTCTTGATGATATGCTCATTGCAAGCCAAAGCATGGTTGAGATCAATAAGATAAAGGCTCAGTTGGAAAGGACATTTCAGATGAAGGATCAAGGAGTAGAAAAACAAATTTTGAGCACATAAGTACACAGAGACGGTAATAATGGTAAGTTGTGGTTCAAGTTCGATATGAACATCACGAAACTAGTTAAATTCCTTGTTTCTTTCCATTATAGGTTTTCTTCAAGTTTAGGTCATGTTTATAATGAAGAAAAAGTTATGTCTCGTATACCGTGTTCCATTTCAGTAGGATGTTTGTTGGATGTGATGAAATAGTTAAGACCAGATATTTCACATTTAGTTGATGTTGTCAAACACATGGAAAATTCAAGTGGAGAAGTGAAATGGGTGCTTTAGAGTTTTAGAGGCACAAATGTCACCTATAATAGTTTCAGTTATTTAATATGTGATCATTGTAATTTAGATTTTGTAGGTATTTTGGATAGAAGGAGATCTACCTTAACATATGTCTCAAAGAATTGTCTCGGAAGACATATTGGAGGTGGAGTGATCGCTTAGAAAATCCATATTCTAGCAAATTGTATAGATGTGTTCACAAAACCTATGTTATTAGAGAAGCTACAGTTGTGCTTGACTTCTCTTGGCTTGCAGCGTAGGTGATGAATAAACTGGACAATGATATTTAAGTAAAAAAATTTCAAGGTGGAGATTGTTGAGATATGCCAACAATTTTTCCACGATTTTGTGGATTGTAGCAGATTAAGTGGCTTCTTTATTTAGTTTGTTGTTGAAAGAAATCACATAATGTGTGGATCCACATAAATGTAATCAGTTCTATGTAATTGTTTGAGAGCTATTATAAATCCATGGAAGCCCATTGAGGAAAATAGTCTTAAGAAAGGTTCAGTGTGTGTAAGCCTAGTTTTGGTTGTTGTAATATCTTCCTTGAACGATAAATAAATTGGATGTCATTGTCCCGTGGATGTTTCCCTTGTGAAGGGTTTTACCTCGTAAAATCATCATGTGAATTTGTGTGATTGTTGATTGCTCTGTTATGTAATCGTGAAATTTTAAGACTTTTTTATTTATGGTTCCGTTGCAGAACAATAGGTATTAACTCTTGTGTTGTTGGCGATAGGGAAAGTTTTATTCAATTCACCTTTAAACCATATGATTCCACACAATGCTTGACACATGACTGAGTGGTAAATTATAACCCACTTTGTAGACGATGGGTTATGTATTAACCCCGAGCACTTCCAAAGTGCACAATTAATATGGATTGTTGATCCAAATGTTGATCAACAATCAATATTTTTCTATCTCGATTGATCATTTCCTCTGTACAATGGAATCTCAATCTAACTATCCGACTTGAATCTAGCCTCCTTCAACTAGTAAAGTCCTGAATACAAAAATTGGAGAGAGAAACTAATAATTTATGGCATTCATTCTTATTATTATACAACCTAGTGTGGGGAGATGTGTAATTCCTTTCGTGCTCAACTCGGAGTTGACATGTGTCAATTAAAAAATATATATAATATTGACTATGTAAAATTTTAAAAGGAAAAAGAAGGAAATTTGTAATTCCTTCCATGCTCAACCTATATTTGACACCTGTAAATTTAAAAATAATTTAATACCTACTAAATAAATAAATAAAATGTCCTCTTTAATGTAAACATTTAAAAACAAAGAGAAATATATATTTAGTTAAGTTTAATTAAAAATAATATGATACTTAGAATATCGATGTACTATGTAACATATGGGAAGACTTATGGAAAGTTTTGAGAGAGATACAATGTAAATATTTCCTCTAAGTTTGATCTATCATGCATAATTGACATACATATATATATATATATATATATATACATATATATATATATATATATATATATATATATATATATATATATATATATATATATATATAACTCGAGGATGTCTAGAACCAACTTCATTAGATTACACATTTTATGAATTTATTTTAGCATAAAATACATATATCTAACCTTTTCATCTGTGCCATAAATAATTGTGTTATAACTATGATGAGATTTCATTATAAGTGCATATTCAATATCACTAAAACCTAATTGCATATTGTATAAATTATCATGTTATGATTGTCAAATTTTACATATTTAATATTATTTAAATATGGAAAGATTTATTTATTATAATTTCCAAGTTTTATATAATTAACATTACTTAAAACTCGAAAATATTTGTTTTCTATAATAATTGTTAATTTGCATATTTAATTTCACTGAAACATGGAAAAATATATTCATATATGTCTACAACATGTAAACAAAATTAAGTAATATTTTTCACCCTAAAGAATGATCCAATGAGTACACACTCAAATCCTAATCTATCATGCACACCAACACAATAGAGATCATTATCATTGAAACAACATGATCATAAATAACATTATGTTGGAGGTTAATAGCATAATCTTCAGCAAATAATATATAAATAATATATATATATATATATATATATATATATATATATATATATATATATATATATATATATATATATATATATATAATGTGTATTCTATATGTTATGATTAATAATAATATATAAGATATATTAGATTATGATCCATACATTATTCTATATGTGAGATCATATTTACATTAATTTCCATTATATCCAAATATATTTATATATATCAATATCAACTTTAAGAATATGATCCATAGTAACATATAGATTATATCCAGAATTTACATGAATCACTGATGGATCATATGTTAGATTAAATTTAGTAATTCATAGTGTATAATTCATCTACTTATTTATGAATGAAGGTTATTTTTGAATTAGGTTTTCTTTGTATGATTGGGTTTTATTATGTTGATATATTTTTTAAAGCAATAACTAACTATCAAAACAATGAAAATAGATTATAATATTTTGAATAATAATTACAAATTTCAATAATATTCCTAAATAATTATTAATATGAATATTAAATCTTGATCAATATCAAACTTATGTTAGAGGATAAACCTTCCTTTATTTGTTAATTTCGAAAATATTTTGATTTCTTGGAGACTTCAAATTTATCATGATCTATTGCATATTTATTATGTATGATATAAATATATAAGATATTTTTTAATGAGTCTAATATAAAAAAGTATTAGTGTTTTGGACATCCATCAATTTCAAATTGTTTCAAATGTAAAATAACAAAAAATATATTGGGATTTATTGAGTTAATAGTTTAATAAGAATAGGATGAAAGGCTTCCCAAGATATATAATTATGCTTTAATCAATTATCAAAATAAAGGATATTTCAAAATTCAATAGGTTTGGTTTATACTAATGATATACTCCAAACATGGAAACTAAAAGAGGATGCAATATCAATCATTGAATACCAACATTGATTTTAGTGATGATATAACAAAAAACAATTGAGCATATTGATTTCAATAATGATATTAAAAATAAAATTTAGGGAAATAAGGGAGTTGAAATAATTGCAACAATGATATAACACAAAACAATAGGGTGCATTTATTTTAGATATGGTACAATGAAAAATGATTTAGAGAAATTAGTTGCCATGATTTCAATAATGACATAATACAAAATAGTACAATGCATTGATTTTAGTGATGACACAATGATAAATGATTTAGAGAAATCATTTACATTGATTTCAATAATAACATAATCCAAAACAATATGCATTGATTTTAGTGACAATATAATGAAAAATGATTTAGCATAATCAAGTAGTTATATCCATTTTAACTATGATATAACACGAAACAATATGGTGCATTGATTTTAGTGATAATACTATGAAAAACGATTGTGTGCATTAATTAATTGAGGAATGAAATTAATCCTCTATATTGATTTTATTATCACTATGAAAAATGATTTAATTTATTAATTAATCAAAGAAATGATATGAAGGAGATTAACCCTCTATTGATTTCAAGTGTGAGATACTGCAAATTATCAAGCAAAATGATTTTATCAATAATGCAGTGAAAACCAATTTCAAAATAGATATATAAGTGTGATTTATCTATTAGTATTTGCACATTAAAACCATTATAACATTAAGATATATAAAACCCGAAATACTCGGGATGTCTAGAATTCCTCAAGGTCATGGTATTCAATTTCAACCTCCATTTTCATATCATCGATATAAAAAGATGGGAAAGTGTGTTGGTTTGTGTAAGAGAAAAACGAAAGAAGATATATTGAGATCAATTACTATGTAATATATGATTTATTCAATATCTTCCTCATATCACTTCTTAATGATATGTAGTATGTAGTATATATATATATATTATCATCTAAAAATTTAACATTCTCGTGGGCGACTGCAACCAGTGTAGATCCATATTAAATCCTAATATATCATGTGTCGAGAGGGATCAAATCCCTCAAGGTGTAAACCCTTCCTCAAGTTTTTCACTCTAAAAAGAGGTTTTCATCTCGAGGGATTTGATCCCTCTCAAGACATGATAGATCCATATTTAAGATGGATCTACACTGGTTATAACCTACTTTGCGGGTGATGGGTTATGTATTAAACCATGAGCACCTCCAAAGTGCGAAATTAATATGGATCATTGATCCAAATGTTGATCAACAATCAAAAATTGTAGAGACACCAATAATTTGTGGCATTCATTCTGCTTATTCCAACAATTATATCAACGATATATTGTTCATATGGTGTGTAGAGGACAACAATGAAAATAACACAAAATTAAACCCAAAATCATGCACATAACTTAATTTACAGGGATAAGCACAATAATTTCCTAAAATCAAACTGAAATTTTATTGATATCTAAATTCTTCCACACTAATCTAGATTATTTTCGGAACGAAATGAAAGAAGAGATATTACAATGAAATACTCATGAAAATTGCTAGAAACTGAGAAATACAACAATACTTGATTTCTATTAATGAAAGAATTGTAAAGAGATTGTAAAAATACAGAGTTCGAGACTCACTAGAATAATGGTATATTTATCTCTAAGAAGAGATGTGAAAGCTACGCTCATTTGCAAAAAGATGATTACAATGAGACTCTGAAGGCCTTTTTGTGATAAAAATGATGCCAAAACCCTAGACATCCAAAAACCTAACCCTAGGAGATGAAACGCCAAACGTTATGTGGGTTCCGTTTGGTTAAGTAAGTACATTAACTTCCTGGGGTCGTAATGTTTGCATACAATATTCATTTTAGGCGCGTGATATCCTGTTGGAAAGGTCATTTTGAGAAATACAAATTATGTCGTCAAACTTGAAATTCATCTACAGTTTGACTATGGCACACCAAAAAAACACTATTTAAGGCCCCAAAATGGACCTGAAAGTACGTAAAGATGTGCTGACATAAAAACATACAAAATAAGCCAGTTGGATTAGGTGGGAGGCCACCAATATCCACCTGGAAGATGTGTAGGGCTTCAGAAAACCCCAGAAGTGTAGAACCCACAAGTATAATGAAGTACAAAAGAACGTGTTGAACTAAAAACTGACAAGAGTAGCCAGTTGGAATAGGTGGGTGGCCACCAATATCTGCTTGGATCAGTCCTCCCCCCTTAGGAAGCAATGGTATCCATTGTGTTGAGTGCCCAGGGAAGAGGGGAAAGCGTTTTCTGACACTGAATCCTGGTGAGATGTGTGCCTTGTTGGAGAAGTTGCACTTCTTGGCTTGTGGAAGGTTGTCACAAACCTGTTGTTGGCGAGGTGGAATTTGTTCCATCAATATGTTGTCTCTATATTTGATGGGGCATTGTGTAGGCACCATTGTAGGTGAAGAAACAATATCCTCTTTCTCTTCGACAGTATGTTTTTGTTGGATAGATGGTGTTGAGACTGCAGTGGTTGTAGTGGTCTTCTGTGAATCCTTTGAATAGACTGTGAAGAGAATGAATTTTGCAGTATGAGAGATTACCTTGTGGCACTGTTTTGGTGGAGCAGTAGTCAGAACTACCTATGGTATCCTATAGAGTTGACCTCCCATAGTAATAATGACACTACATGGTCTAGACTCATAGACAACATGACATTTCCACATATATGGTTGGCCCAAAAAAACATCACAGACATTAAGAGGGGAAACATCATACACTACCTCATCCTTGAATGACTAGATGCCATAGGACATGCGACGTTGTTGGCTAACACATAGATCTTGTCCCTGGTGAAGCCACTTGATGTTGTATGGCTACAGGTGTGGTGTTGTCGAGAACCCCTAAATTGTTTGATGACCTTAGCTAAGATGGGGTTCTTCTAGCTTCCGTTATCAACAATGAAATGCAACGGGGTCCTCTTCACCCACATATGTGAATGGAAGAGGCACTCCCCCTCTTCAAAATCTACTAGTTCTTCTAGCTGAATTGTTGTGGTCGCAACGGTAGCAGTGGGGTCTACATCGATGATCTGTCTATTTTCAATATTTTCTGGATCACATTCTGAATTATGGTTCGGCTCCGTGTCTTTGACCTTGGCCACCAATGACTGTTTCAAGTGACATTCATCGGTGTTGTGCCAGGGGATTTTGTGGAAGTCACACCATTTCCCAGTGTAATTCTTTGTCTTTCCTTTACCCTTCTTGTTCTGTATCTTGGACTAGTTTTCTAGAGGTTGTTGGTTAGGGTTGTATTTACCATGCTTTGGTTGTTACATATTTGCATACCTGAATTCCCATTTATTATGGTGCCTAAATTTCTGCTCGATTTTGACAACGTATCGATAGGAAGCTCCCAATGATGAGATGTTTAGGAAATCCATTTTGGTTTGGATGTACCTATGCAAAGACCTACGATATTTTAGAACCATATGCCACTCAGAGTCTTTGATACCCAACTTGGTGCGCAAGGTATGGAAAGTATTTGTGAAATCCGACATTGTTTGGGTCTTCCTTTGCTGCAGTGTGGTCCATCGCATGTATTGGTCTTCATAGTTATCAACAGGGTAGTTTTGTTCCTTGACCGCATCCACAAAAAATTACCAAGTGGGATCAGCCCCATATATTCCAGATTCCTATGTGGAAATTTGTTCCCGATAAGTTTCCCACCAATGTTTGACATAGGAGAGAGCCTTGAGGAGTGCGAAGGTGATATTTTCCCTATCAGAAAAATTGTGAATGTATAAATAGCATTCTAATAGATTTAACCATTTTTCTAGGGCATTTGCATCTATCTGACCTTCAAATATGGGAATATCAAAATTAACTTGCTCCTTGAAGGGAGAGGTTCCTCCAAAATGGTTGTTTAATGAATATGTGGATGTTGCTATCAGCAAGCGCTAATGTCTGAAAAAATCTCCATCATTTCGTCCCTCTGTGGTGCTCGAGCAATAAGTTAATAGAATCTGCTACTCCACTGTTTTTATTTTCTGTCTCCATTGAGGGTTTCTTGGGCATGCGAGAGTGATTGTCCTCAAGAGAGACAAGCTTGAGACCCAACTGGCTATACTGAGACCTCTTCGAGGACATGTGCTAAAAAATGATCAAGAGCAGACTTCTCTGATACCACTGATTTGGATTTTTTTGGAACGAAATGAAAGCAGAAATATTACAATGAAACACTCATGAAAATTTCCAGAAATACAGAAGTACACCAATACTTTATTTCTATTAATGAAATAATTGTAAAGAGACTGTAAAAATACAGAGTGCAAGACTCGCTAGAATGGTGGCAGCTTTATCTCTGAGAAGATATGTGACGTCTATGCTCATTCCCAAGAAGATGATTACAGTGAGGCTCTGAAGGCATTTTTATGATAAACATGAATTTCAAAACCCTAGACATCCAAAAACGTGACCCTAGGAGATTAAACACCAAAAGTTATGTGGGTCATGTTTGGGTAAGTTAGTACATTAAGTTCCTGGGGTTGTAACTTTTGCATACGATCTTTGTTTTACGCACATGCTAGCCCATTGGAAAGGTATTTTCAAGAAATATGCACCATTCCATCAAAATCTGACTTCGTTTATAGTTTGACTGTGACACGCTAAAAAAACACTATTTAGGGCCCCAAAATGGCCCTGGAAGTACAAAAAGATGTGCTGACATGAAAACATACAAAAAAATCCAGTTGAATTAGGTGGGAGGCCACCAGTATCCACCTGGAAGATGTGTAGGGCTTCAAACAACCCCAAAAGTGTAGAACCCACAATTACAAAGAAGTACATAAGAACATGTTGGACTAAAAACTAACAAGAGGAGCTAGTTGTAATAGGTGGATGGCCACCAATATCCACCTGGATCACACACCATGCACACACATAGAGTGTCTCCAATCCACCCTCTTCACACGCTCTGACACACAGTCATACATAATAAATTTTATTGTCTTAACCCTATCGTCAAACAAACCTACACTTCAATTCTTGAATATGCCTCTTTGTTTTCCTAACCATATTTCCATTCATTTTGTCTCTACTTGACCTTTGGAATGGGTCTGATTCTCCTCTCCCTCTCACCTCTCTTCTCTCCTCTTTCCTAATCTATTTGTTTCAATATTTTTCATTTTACAAAGATCATTAGTATGATGATTCGGTTGATATCCATAACAATAGGATCAAATCACCCAGCTAAGGAAAAAAATACAAGATATAAAACTAATATCTCTAATTCCCTTCAACAACTCACTCAAAATAATACAATTCATCTCGAAGGATATCAATTATTGTCATATTCTAATTATAAAATAAAATCCTCATCTCACAAATTAAATGAAATGAAATTAAGGGAACCCACTCCCTTTAATAAATGTTGACTTTGAAGAAATGCTCCTGCATCAAATTCCCCAGGTTAAAATAATTTATGCACTCCTATTCATGAGTCTTCCAACTCCTTTTACTGTAAGCTTCATTTGATTTTCTCTTTCATATGGTTGTATGACATTTTTCAATTGTAGGTGCATTTACTACATCTCTTCCTCCTCCTGGATTCCAAACCTTATTTTTTTGTTGTCCATTTGTTATACTACCATGAGCACTTATACTTCATTGTGTTCTGATGTTGAAACTCCACTTGGAAATATTATTTATCAACTCAGTTTTTTTCACTTCTATTTGTTGATGATTGTTGCCACTCTAATCTTGATGCTTCATTTATGTTTGAATTTTCTACATGGATGTTACTTCATCTTTCTCTAACAGTGTTAGCCTGCAACATTTTGTACAACTACATACCTATCTTATCAATGTTTGAAAACAATTTAATCATTGCTCCATGCATTCCTCATCAACTCTTTTGTCTCATACTTCACTGTACCTTCTGATATCTTATCCCATCATCAACATCATCTTATGCTTCCAAGAAGTTTCTCCTAAATCATCTTGTGTATCAATCCACAATTTATTAACTTGATGACTTCAAGAAGTTATAAAATACATTTCCTCTGCTACCTTCATTTCCCACTTATCCACTCGTTCGAATGGAATCCTTTCAACTCTAAAAACAATAAATTCATTGCTTGAGATGACGATATATAACCACTCATCTATATGTTAACTCTTTGTTGAAAAAGTTTGAACTTCTAAAATTTTCCAAATTGTGTTCATATCCATGATGAATTCAACTAGACTATCCACCATTTCATTACTTTCCAAGGAAAATTATTGATCATTAACTCTTCCTTGGTTTCATGACAAATTTTTCCCGTGTTCTACAATACCACATCTCCTACAGTCCTCTTCCTCCTCAAAAATACCCAGTGTAAGATTTATAAAAATGCTTCTTCCTCCATTCAAATCCTATGAACTATCTTGTTTCTTTCTCCCACATTTTGTTCTTGTAAGGAAGGTTCACTTTTTCTACCTTCAAAACTTCCAAGTTAAAAATATAAAATATAAAATCATATTGTGTTTCACTTTTGTATTCTTATTACCTATTTCCAAAACATCTTCTTGGTTCCCATTTCATTGATGTGCACATGACATAATGATTTTTTCATGTCCTCCTCCTTCTTCATAATGGTATGTCTTGTAAAAGTCTTCTATGTACTCCTTTTGTTCAGAATATTGTTTCAGTTCTGAAATTTATTCTTCATTTTTCTCTTTGGCTTTCTTTTCTTTTATATTTCTATTCATGATTTCCTTCTCTTCCTTGTAAATCTGTAAGTAAGTACACTTCCTTATTGTAGCATCTCGCTCTAGCGCACTGAGCGAACTTATTCTTTGAGGACACTTGCTCGCAAGTGATCCAGATTATTATGCTATTAAAACTTTGACTTTTATTATGAGGCGTTATGGGTTGATGATATGTTGTTTTACTACATAGACATAGACAGGTGCTATTGACTCGATTTTACTAAGTGTGCATGGTTTTGGACCTCGAGGATGTAGAGGCATCGATGGAACCCCTTGGACTCTGGATCAAGTTGGGGAGTGTGCCATTGGGGTTTGATTGTTTTACTATGATATTAGTGCATCTGACTGGATGATATGATATGGATATGTTCTAACATGATTTGTTGATGATGCAGGTTGACGATAGCTTGTCGACCAGACTCACATATGGAGTAAAGGGGTCATGCACGACTACCAGAGATGTTGAGGGAGAGGTGTGGACAGAAGCCCTGCCATAGCCTACTAGCACTCCCATCGTGGCTCGAACTGTAGGTTAATGATTACCTAGTTCGAGAGGACCCACGATGCCATGAGGGCAGACTGCGACAGTCACTCACAATGATTCTAAGGTGCGCGCAATAGGGCGAGGGCCTTATTCCTTAGAAGCCCTTAGTCTCCCACAAGTTCACCTGGCGGAGTGTTGACTCCAGGGGTTATTGATGTCTACCAAATCAGTCAAGAGGCGAGTGGCACCCTTGGAGCACGTGGTGCGTCCTGAAGTGCACATCGCACAAGGGAACAGATGAGGCGAGTGGCACCCTTGGAGCACCTAGTGCGTCCTGAAGGGAATGTCGCATTGTTGATGATAGAGGGATGAACCTAGATGGCCTTAAGACGAATAACATGTTAAGTAATTTTTTTAAAAACAATTTCCCTAATTAAATGTCGCCCAATACGAAATTTAAGGCCTAAGTCTAAGCTATGCTAGTGGTAAAATTTTATCTCTCAAAAAAAAAAAAAAATAATGATAATAAAAATAAATCCACATGAATAATAAATATGATCTTCGTTAAATCTTGTAACATGAATGGAGTAAGAAATGAATTGTTTCAAATTTTTTTATGTTGGATTAAAATTTAAAAAGGGAATTAATTGTTTTATTACCTTAATAAATTAAAATATACTAATTAAATAAGACAAGGGAAAAAGGGTTAATTTTCACACCTGGCTTTTTGAGTTCTAAGTAAAAAGGGGAAAGAGGGAAAATAAAAAAATTAGGAAACTAGGGAAAATAGGTAACATAAAAAGGGAAAAGGGGAACTTAAGGGAAAAAGTGGAAAGTCGACTTAGTAAAGAATCTACCATTTAAGAGCTTTCTAATTTTAAACTGAATTAGCAATTTCATAATAGGGAAAGCCTTTAAAACATGTAAGGGAATTTGGGGACACCTAGGAGTGATTCTAGGAGTAACTCTAGGTGGGTGAGGGAAATAAGATAATTAGTTAATTAAAGAAATTAAATAATGGAGGAATGAAGGGGATGGGTGACACTTGTACGGAGAAGAATTTTGGGAATTTATTTTTAAAAACTTTAATTAAATGGGATTTTAGGAAAGAAAGGAAGTTCGGAACTCTATAAAATGAAGGAAGGAGAAGGATGAAGGATCATCTTTTGTTTGCGTAACGTTACGCTGCAGAAATATCTACTTGACCGATTTACTTGTGGGAGTTGGGGATACCCAGCTCGGAGAGGAGTGGTAGCTCAGCCTTGCGAGACGAGCTGGGGGCTAGACGAAATCTCTGGATAGTTTGTGTGGCCCATTTTCAGCTCGGGGGGCTAAGGGAGAAGAAGAGTACCCCTAGCATTGGCTGGGAGGTACCGGTGAGATCTCGATGGTCAGCGAGCGGGAGTTGCACAGAGCGCGTGATGTCATTCGAAGAGGGCGATCAAGCAACGATACACTCTCTTCATTTTGTATGGTAGAATGTATTAGGACTTGTGCTCGGATCTGCTTATTTAATGGAATAGTAAAATGATGTTTTTTTTTAAATTAGTGACTGAAACTCTCCTTAGCCTAGCTTGATGGTTGTTGACTCCCATGGCCTTTGTTTTCCCGCATGTCGTGACCGCCCTGTGTGTTGATTGAGACCCTGAGGTTGTTTAGCCTTCGTCCATAGCTCACTAGTCATCGCCTGAGCAGTCGGCCAGGAGCCTGATCTACGGTCGTCGCCTTAGTGTTAAAAGACCTATGGATCTCAACGCTCTTCTTTTCTGTACAAGGATGGTGAAGCGAAGGATGAACCCATCCACCGTCTACCTCTGTTATTGTCCCTAATTGATTGTTTGGTTTGTGCTTTCTAGAAAAAAAAAAAGGTGCCCTCAAGTATGGATTTCCTTGCGTCCTTGTTGGTTTAGTTATGCGCTTGATTGATCATCCCTACCTTTGTCTGTGGTTGACCTCATACCTGCATTTTAAATTGAGACAGTGATTTTATGCTCTGCTTGGAATGTCAAGGAGTTGATTACTCGACGTTTCTTGGCCCGACCAATTTATATATATTAACAGTGATTTTTTTTAATCTAGACATATGTTTATTACCATTCTAGTGGTAACTATTTTGAGTGACAGAAAATTTACATATAATGATGCGTGGTGTGGGTAGTCTGGCATTGCAAAAAAAGAATGACTTCATGTCGGCATTTTTTTCCATATGGTGTTTTGGCATTGGGCAACCCATGGATTCCTGTCTGCATTTTCATATTGGCATTCGGAAGCTGGAGAAACAATTAAATTCTAGAGTCTGCGTTTTGTTTGTACACTATTTTGGATAATGCTTGGAGTCAGAAACAATTAAATTCCAGAGTCTGCATTTTGTTTGTACATTGTTTTGGATAATGCTTGGTGTCAGAAGCAATTAAATTATAGAGTCTATGTTTTACATATTGTCTGTGTTTTTATACATGAGGGATAAATTTACTCTGCTTAATGAATATTTTAACTCTGATTTACGGTGCTTTGAGGGGTACATTTAACCTTACGTTGTATTGATGGATATTGAGCTCTGAGCTCGTAATTCTGTTTCCAGCAATTCTTTTCTTCAACTGTTGACGGCAATGTAAATTCCAATATAAGCGTTTTCCCAGCAAAATTTTCTTTTAAATACAGGCGGCATTGTGGTTCCCTTCTGGTGCTTTGGCACAACAAAATTCCAGTAAAAGAATGTCTGTGTTTACAATGTTTGTGTTTACAATTTTGGCAAAATTTTCTTTTAAATACAGGCGGCATTGTGGTTCCCTTCCGGTGCTTTGGCACGACAAAATTCCAGTAAAAAATTTTGCACTTGTTGTGAGGCCGGTTGTCGCAACGAAATGGGAGGTTCGTTACACTTCTATGAAATCCTACCAACTTCCAATTCTAGAGGCTAAGCTCATTTCTATCCCTCGACAAGAAATAAACTACAATAGAAAACATATTTTCCATTAATATGTAAAGTCCCTTTTACAATGGTAAATATTACTGTTAACACCATGATAAAAATTTCTATCATATTCCATTGAACCCTTTTCCTATTTGTACAAATAATCTCATGTTTCTCATATTTCTGCTCTACATACTTCTCATCAATCTCTACAAACGTATTTTTGGTTTCTTGGTTATCCTGTCACCGTTGCTTCTTCATAGTGTCCTTTGGACTAGCTGCAATATCATGAGCCGAGTTATCTTTGTTAGTATCTACTCCACCATCCTTCTCTATGCAACTCTTACTGTCTATAAGAGTCTTTTCCCTCAATATTCCATTATTATCTTTCAAGACAATTTTTTGTCCATTAACTATCAACACATGTTCAATTTCATTAAACAAAATATGATGAGATAATTCCATTCCCTCAACATTTCACAATGTGCATATATCCCTTTCTGAGCCTATAACAAGGATGCCTTCTCGCCTATCTTCCATTCCAACTTTTGAAAATTTGCATCCTTCCTTTAATTTAGCTTCCATTTCCTCTTTAGCGGTTTGTAATTCCCTTTTATATTCTGACTATCTGAAATCTCTTTGTTGATACTTTTCCTCTTTATTAGTGGCACGTTCTTGACCAATTCCATCATCTTTGGTACATGCATACACACTTACACAAATTTTAGTTTCAAAATTATGATACTCCTTTGTCTCTGGAGATGCCTCTAGCATCCTCTCCTTGTGTTGATATGCACACATCATCATCTCATGACCATCCTCTTCTAGGAGTGATGCTTCCTTAGGTTTACAATAGTGAACTCCTACCTCATACTTAGTTGTCCTGATTTCTTCTACCTTTCTCAAATAATATTACACCTTGTGTCTCTACCTTCTAGCAATCAATTTCTTAATAGGCCATATATGCTTTTTTCTTCATTATCCAACAACATCGATGGTCTCCTTCAATTTCTTGTAGAATTTGTTCCACATAATTGATTTGTGCCCTTAAGTCAATCATTTCCCTGTCGAATTCTTCATTGCTCATCCTCTTCTTGCTCGTATTTCCTTTGATTGTCTCTAGTCATCTTCACCTTTCCTTCTATGAGCTTTCCCATTCCCACTTTGAGATTCAACCAAGTCTTCTCCTTGTAACAAGTCTCCCCACCTTGTTACTCAACACCTCATCAAGATTCCTCCTGAGCTTGAACTTTTGGTATCACTGGTTCTTTCCTATAGAACCTTCTGAGCATCCTCTTCTCCTCACTTGGCTTCTTCACTCTACTTCCACCTTGTGAGGACTCCCACTGTTCTCCACTTTCCAATCTCAGATGAAAAGAATCTACAACACCCATTGCTATAAGGCTCTATTTGTCACAAGCTTCTCTTGTGAGACCTTCACTGTTACATCCTTCTAGCTGCAAATCTCCTAGCACATTACCTTTCTGCTACTACCTATAAGATCTACTTCGGGATCTTGTTCCCAACATTTCTTTTTCAATTTTCTTCCCTGACTGGCATAATCTCAAATCTGTATAGTCACTATTTCTAAGTTTCTCTACTAAAATTACCTCTTTTCTCCACTGCACTCGAGTTTCCTTTCTATTTTGAGGTCCCTTCTGCTACCACTCTTCTTCAAGAGTTTCTCTTCTCCTTCTTTGTCATGGCCCTATGATTCTGGAGTCCTGTCCAAATATACTTTTCCATTGCTATCGTCCACATTAATATGAAAATATGGAGATCACTTTACCTCTCAGATCTCACAAGATCTACAATCCCAAAACTTCAATTCTGCAATATTCACACTGTGTCTCACTATCCTTTGCAATTGTATTTCCGTGGTGATTTTAATTCCCTGCATCTTCAATTCTTCAACATTCAAATGAGCAATTAAATTCTTCAATTCTTCCATCTCCTAGTAGAGCCCAAATCCTCTATTTGTAACTCCAAGAAACGAACCGTTCTAAGTTCTTTCAAAACAATACCCAAGATATTTTTATAACATATTCAATACTCTGTTACACCGTAGAATAGTGCGTGATGTTAAGTTTAAGCACTCACAGAACTAAACTCGAATCTCTTCGTGTTTCAGAAGAAAGGCTAAAACTAAAACCAATCTCAAATTTATTTTGTTTCTAGCACTAAGTCTCATTTTCAACGTAACCTGATGTCAAATACCACGGGAAACAAAGGTGGTATACCACATTGAACACGTGGTATTAACTTTAGTTTTGTGGGTGATACGGAAAGTGGTATTCGATTCACCTTTAAACTATCTGATTCCACACAACATTTGACACGTGTTTGAGTGGTAAATTAAAACCCACTTTGCGGGTGATGGGTTATGTATTAAACCTTGAGCACTTCAAAGTGCACAATTAATATGGATCGTTGATCCAAATGTTGATCAACGATCAACGTTTTTCTATCTCGTTCCTTTCCTCTGTACAATGGACTCTCAATCTAACTATAAAGTCCTCAATACACAAACTAGAGAGGCACTAAAATTTATGGCATACATTCTGCTTATTCCACCAATTATATCAACAATATATCATTCACAGTCAACGTTTTTCTATCTCGTTCCTTTCCTCTGTACAATGGACTCTCAATCTAACTATAAAGTCCTCAATACACAAACTAGAGAGGCACTAAAATTTATGGCATACATTCTGCTTATTCCACCAATTATATCAACAATATATCATTCACAGGGTGTATAGAGGAAAACAATGAAAATAAAACAGAATTAAACCCAAATTCATGTGTATACCATAATTTACAAGAATAGGCTCAATGATTTTCTGAAACCAAACTAGAATTTTATCAATATCAAACTTCTTCCACACCTTGCACACATGCAGAGTCTCTCCAATCCACACTCTGACACACAATCATACATAACAAATTTCATTGTCTCACCCCTATCTTCAAACAAACCTACACATCAATTCTTCAATCTGCCTCTATGTTTTCCTTGCCATATTTACATTCATTTGGCCTCTACTTGACCTTTGGAACAGGTCTGATTCTCTTTCTCCCTCACACCTCTTTTCCCTCCTCTTTCCTAATCTATCTATTTTGATATTTTTCATTTTACAAAGATCAAATTAGTTTGATGATTGGGGTGTTATTTAAGGCAATATAGCACACTACTATGTTTAATTTGGTAGGTGTTCCACATGCCTAATTTTATTTTATTTTTGAAATAGATTATACATTTTTCATGGATATATCAAAGAAAAAAACGAAAAAATTGGTTCCAATTCACATATTGTCAAAATATTTAAACAAAACATTAATATATAATCCATTTTGTCCAACATATATTTACCATGCAAGATATTGAAGTGAATAGATTTTTCTAAATTATGCAATTTGTAAGGAGTCACCATGGGTCTCATGCATATGTCAAGAAGAGAAATTTTGAGTATACAACTTCATTTTATGCATTTCAAACTATTTTTCCTGAATTAATAAAAAAAAAAAAAAATCTATTATATTCTATTTATTCATTCATATTTATAATTCATTTAAAATAAATAGAAGGGTTTTAAACTCACCTTCAATGCTACAAACCTTAGTTTTCTTTTTTTTTTCCTTCTATCTTATATTATTGCAAACCTTACCAGTATTGGTTTAGTTCCTTTACCCTTTCACTATCATATTTATTTTTATTTGGGGGTTCAATATTTGTTTGCCTCAATGGTTATTTTGATGTAAAAAATATTGGAATGGAATAAATTTAGGCTCCTCGTTGCATTCGATTCCAAAACCTATTACTATTAACTTGAAAAAGAAAATATTTTTGGGTTTCATGATGTACACGTTATAGTAAATACACATTGATGAAATTATTATTGTATGTTATAGTAAATACACATTGATGAAATTATTATTGTATAGAGAAATGCTTGGCTCTATTTATTTATTTTTTTCAAATATTTTTTCATGTTTTATGGTGCATATTGTTAGGGTACTACCCTAACATCCCTACTTTAAGCTACATATGAATTAGTTAATTGTTGTATGCATCCATCCTATTTGAACAAGTCTCATTGGATAGTAGTGGATAGTTAGTCACTGTAAAATGGTCTATGGTCTACTTTATAAGGCTTATTAGGTAGTTGTTACCCATTAGTGACTTGACCACAAGTAGTTAGAGATTTTTCTATGTAAAAGATATTTATAGAGATAGGAGACTATGTAATGTTTGTCTTATGTGTTTAGGGATTTACTCAATTGAATGTCACCCAACCTTAAGAGGCAAGTGAATATTGTATTTATTTTTACATTATCAATATAAAATGGTATTTTTAGAAATTTTATCTTAACGTTTCTTGTTTCTAGTTAATTTACAATTTTATTGGTGTATACTTGGTTGTGTTTCATTTTTCAACAATTAAGGTGCACCACACACATTGTATGGAAAATAAGCACCGATATGATTATTATTATGAAGTGCACTACCAAATCTCATTAGTTTTGAAAAAAAATATTTTTGAATCCTTCCATATGCATTGTACAACATATAGAACACAACCTACAAATGTATTAGTGTGCAATATTTTTGTGTAGTTGCACGTCAACTTACATGGTGATCCACACATAATTAAAAACAAGGAATCATATTTGATTTGTAAGACATATTACTATATAATGGACACCACTTAACCTATTAAGGATAAAATTATGTACTTAGTTTATAATACATATTTCATTTGTATATTTCATTATGGAGATGGTATTTTTTAAGCTACACGTTTTCATTAATTGGTTATCTTTTTATCATTTTTAAAGAAATAATGTTTTTACTTATTATTTTCCTTTGAAAAATTAACCTAGTTGTTCCATAAAATTTTATTAAATTGATAATACCAAAATTTATATATATATATATATATATATATATATATATATATATATATATATATATA
>ML785575.1:716144-750131 GCA_009831015.1 Picea engelmannii
TATAGTTTATTAAATTGATAATACCAAAATTTACAAGTTTTAATATTATATATATAGTGTGTGAGAGAGATATATATATTTTAAAACCTAAATAGTCACCAACTATATTATACTTAGATATAATATTTGAAATTCTAAAATGTACTCTATGTCATATAGAGAAAAAACATGAAGAAAATGGATAAGATTGTTCAGAGTCTAAGTGGGAAAGAGACTAAAATATTTACGGAAATGTTGCAAATAGAGGATTTAGATGTCAAAATATGATTAATGTGAATTTTTTTACTAGATTTTACTATAATTTATTTTATAGAAATAATAAATAAATTGTTTCAAACATTTAATTTTGCATATGTTGAATGTTGTGCAAGGACTATTATTGAGAGAATAGAAGACTCTCCTAATAATATAAAACTTATGAAGGATGTAAATGATCATGAATTGGTCCCTAGTTCACATGGAGTGGTGCTATAAGTGTTGCACGAAATTGCAAGTAGTCAGTGCTCCCTGCGTGTATTGGGACAAGGGACTAATCGTCTCTCATGGATCCTTGAAATATGGCAGTGGTGAGTTTACCAATCACCTGCGGGTTTTGGTGTAACGGCAGTCGTACTACCAACAAATGGTATCAAAGCTAGAGGTCATGAGTTCGATACACACTCGGCTCGCGCTAAGGGGGAGATTGTTGCACGAAATTGTAAGTAGTCAGCACTCCCTACGTGTATCGTGACAAGGGACTAATTGCCTCTCGTGGATCCTTGAAATCTGGCGGTGGTGAGTTTATCAATCAACTGCGGGTTTTGGTGTAAGGGCAGCCGTACTACCAACAATAAGTTAATCAAATAAGGATTTTTTTTTTTAAATCTATGAGAAATATAGTGGATAGATGTCTTTACATTCTTTTCACTTATAGTACAAATGTCAATCCAATGACTCCAAGAGTCAAGTTATATTTAAATCATAACAAAGATTTTTTGAGAAATTGTCAATAAAACTCTTCATAAGTATAATAGTGAAATCCTACAATAACAAAAACAAATCAAACATTTATAAAGTATTATTGATAAAATTGTTTATCTATAATATGTATTTACTACTTCAATAAATTACCAAATTAATATTTTTACTCTATTTATTTTCATGTAAATATTGATTGATTTTTTTTATTGTGCGTTTCATTTTTAGGAAGATTGAGAAAATTAAAAACTTTGAAGTTGATATTCCTCCTAACATGCCAATTGGGATATTCTAAAATGTGTACAAGAAGAGAGGATTTATCCCAACAACATTGTGCATCAAAGGTACATGATCATTTATTTTTAAAAGTGCAATCATAGAGTTTAATTATCAGATGAAATACCAATTTTTAATTGTTGTGTTATTGTATAAAAGAATACAAAACTGAACCCATTTAGCACATAAAATGGATGACAAAAAAAAAGATGGTTGATTGCAATTATTTTGAGAAGTTTTCATTTATTTAATATTTCGTATTCATTGTGATGTTACAATCGTCTATGGATGTTTTCTTTTAGGTGGTAATTTGCAAATAATATCCATTCAAAATTTAATTAACATTGGATTACAAATGAGTTATGGGTTGTGAGTATATGTTGACTTATAAAGGGATAATAAAACAATCTATATAAATAGCTATGATGTTTTAGATATATTATTTTTTAAATAATAGAAGACAATAAACCTTTAATTATATCTATAATTTATCATGGTATATAAAAGTCATAGGAAATAAACCTAATTGTTTATCTCTTTCATTTCTTCATAAATGTAAATTTAAGATTGATTTACAATTTACCATAAAAATCATAGGAAATAAACCTAATTGTTTATCTCTTTCATTTCTTCATAAATGTAAATTTAAGATTGATTTAGGTAGTTTAATTTTCACATATATTTCTCACTTATTATATAAAGCCTCATTGTTTTTAAATTTAAATTTATACGCTATATGTGAAATCTTTTGTCTCTCATTCATTTGATTACTGAGCCATAAATATGGCATGTATTGGCATACTTCTCCCTATGAGTATTGAAATGCTTATCCCATAGTGTTATGATTGGTTATAGAGGTATGAAAGGTTGATCTACACATTAATATAATTTAGTCTCATTTTATATCCTATTTATATCCTAAACATTCTTTTAGAAAACATGAAGAACCATAGTTATTTTTGATAAATACAAAGTAAAACATCATTACGATGAGAAATAAAAAGAAGATGCAACATGTAAGATGATAATATCACAAATATGGTTTGTTGGTCTCTTAATTATGATTATAAAATATTGATTGATTGCACATTGGTTGACTGCACTAAGTTGGTGGTCCTTTTAGATGCAACCTGACTCTTAAAAAACTTGCTCATGTTATGAAAATAAAAAACATGAATTTGTTTGTAGAAGATAGGTTCAAGGAGGCCCGAGTTTAGAAAAACACTTGACATTATTCTAGTGTTTGGTGAGCCATGTATGGCTATTAGATCTAGATTTATGATTTGGTGATAAAAAACGACACACTTAGGCTCAAATAATATATTGTATGGTTCACAAGAAATGCATAATGTCTAGAACTAGCACATAAACTCTATAAGGAGAATTTTTTATGTACAAGTTTCAACCGAGAATAATTTTGATGTTTTGTAGAGCATTGATCATTCATGTGATTTTCATTATTTAAGTATTACAATTAGGTACTTAGAATATAAGAGGTAATAGTTATTGTATTCTAAGACATCATTTATATACACAATTTATGGATATAGGCCCTAATATATTTTTCTATGATTTACATGACATATAAAGCCCCCAAACCTTCATAGAGTTCATGTGAAGATGTAACCTTTCACCTACAATTAGGATATAGTTAGTACTTTGACATTTTGTGTAGCAAGGATGGGTTTTGTGGTTTAGACCATTGTTTAGGACTAAAGCTTAGAGACATAAGTCCTGAAAGATTTTTCTAAGAATTAGGATATAGATAGTACTTTGACATTTTGTGTAGCAAGGACGGGTTTTGTGGTTTAGACCATTGTTTAGGACCAAAGCCTAGAGACATGAGTCCTCAAAGATTTTTCTAAGACTCATGGATCCTGAAGACAACCCCAAAGTATTATAAATACACTATAGAGGAAATTATTATGCACAATTTTCACATTTAATGTAGAATGGATGGGTCTCATGGCCTTATGGGATTTTTCAATACCAAAAATCAAAAACTTAGACTCCACAAGATTTAATACCTTGGAAATTCTACAAAATAGTTACTACCAAATATGTATATATTATTGATTAACTCTATACTTAACCATATATATTTACCTTCATTTATTATGAAAGATATAAATAGATACCTATATCTTATGCTCTTGTATGTTATATTATCATGTTGGTGAACATAATGTCTCCCCTGCATTCTAAAAACTCAAAACATAATGAAATTTAGATTTTGAATGTATGGGAAACTTCTATAGAGATACCTAAATGATGTACACCGGTGAAGGCCTTGGCAATTGTGAGCAACAATTTCACTTGTGGTTTGGTTGAACCCTAGATTTCCACATTTATTTTTTTGCATTGGATGCAAGACCAACATTGATGTTTTTTTTTCTAATTGTGTATTCAATGTACATTGTCCATAATAATGCACACACAACTAGTTACTAGTTGTTGCATTGGATGTTGATGAAGGAGCATTTGATGGTAAATTTAGAATTGACCTAATGGATCAATAAACGTTTTTCAAGGGAGTTGGCTTTTTAATTTTATTTTGTAATTTTTGTAAAAGATATCTTGAAGATTGATTTGTTTCATAATTGTTAGTTATTTTTGAAATTAAAGAAATAATTACATGTAATAACATATTTTAGAGGTTTGTTTAGATACTTAGAGTGAGTTGATTTTGTTGGAGCTATTCAAGAGCTCTGAGAATATATTTGTAATTTTATAATATGACAGAGGTTAGAAAGACAAAGCGTGTGGATTGGGGAGATTTTGTATGGTGTGAGAGGAAGCTCAGACGTTAATGAAAATCCAGTGTGATTCCAACGATTACTATCTTGAATTTGCACAAGTAGAATCTCTGTGTAAATTTTGAGGTTTTATTCTATTGCATTTATGTTAATTTCCCCTCGCCATCCTGTGAGAAATATATATATTGTGTTAAACTGATGTAATTACATAGATAGGATATTATGGTGTGATAGTGTCCTGTCCATATTATGTATTGCAGGGTTATAGATCAAAATCGAGGTTCAAATTTGCTCGGAGGATAAGCTAAAAGTCGTCGCCTGCAAAGTGGTTTAAGTTATAACCGCTATCTCTGCGAAGATTTTAACCCACGGTTGCTTGGAGGTTTAGCGCCAGGCCAAATTGGAACTGAAGGTTTTGTAAAGGAGTTAGCATCAGAACCAAGGGTGCTTAAGGTAAAGTTCTGTTCAAATTTCATTTGTAGACAAGCATGGAAACTCTCAGCAGTGAAGAATTTTGGGCATAGATTTGAAAGTGTTAGACCAATCCAATAGTCTGGAGCTGCGAGTAGGGTTGTAACAGAACTATGCTAACTGTGGAGCTGCGAGTAGAGTTGTAGCAGAACTCTGCTAACTGTGGGAACTTGACCAGTAAGGTCATCAGATGTAGAGGGTAGTTGCTAGATTTACCGTCAAATTCATATTGGAATGGTTCCTAGTGTTCCATTCTAACCATAAAGCAAAGTGACTTCAACATCTGGTCAATGAATTCATCACTCGATTTCCGATGTGAGTGACACTATTTATGGTAAACATTATTAGTGTGCCATTGTTTTCTGTCAATAGGACCTCCTCGCTTAAATTATTAGTTGTTAAATAGAGAGGTTGGTTTGGCCAAGAGTTTTCCATTCTTTAAATTGATTATTACGCTGAAAGGCGTATACCTATTGACAATGGGCAGATTTAATAGGGGTTTAGTGATTAATAAGTTTTCTATGGACATGATTAAATATGGCTGGAATATTCTTAGTAGTCACACAAAATAAATGGCTGTGATTTCAATCATTAACTTCCTAGCTATTATAAAGACATCCATTTATGTGTTTACTTTTTTACATTTACCTAATTATATTTAAAAGTTACTTTGATAGCTAACTGATTGCCACGTAAGTGATTAACATAAATTAAAATATTAACACTAAATAAATGAAGCTCAAGAGTTTATTTGTTAATCAATAATAAAATTTAATATAATTCTTTTCATCTTATCTTCTTTTCATCTTATCAACCTTTCAGCGTTGATCAGCCACAATTATATAGCTGTGCTAGTTTAGCTGTGCTAGTTTATACGTCATTTTCAATAGTAAGAAGCACCTCATCTACTCCCTAGTCTTTCTCAACCATAGTAGCATATCCTACTAGACACTTAGGTTTTAGTTTCTATCCACAAAGTAAATCATCTAATAGATTTAAGTGGAACTATCACTATTCCCCTTAATTCGATCCTTCTTTGGTCCATCACCTTAATCATAGATGATAATTCGCCATTCTCCTTAATTTGATCATTCTTTGGTTCATCACCTTAATCATAGATGATAACCTACTTACGTGTAGATTCCCCACCTTTTCACATTCTAGGTCAGCATGGGGTTAACTTTTGACTAGGTGTGCATAGTTGGCATAATGTGTCCAAGATCAAAATAATTTCAGCACTAGTTAGGGCTCTTGTTTTTTACCTCAAACTATCCCCTGGTTTCAATTTGAAGAATAATATCCATGGTTAGGTACAACTAGGATATAGGTGTGTTATGTATCACTAAAATGCCATGCATTATTTATCACCAGAACATACACACATTTTCTGATGTGAAATTCAAAGTTTAGGTGGAAACTTAGCATATGTGAAAATTTTGAATTTCAAAAGAACATGCTCTTGTTTGAATAACTAGTGCAGTTTGTTGCACATAATGATAGATGAAATTGCAACATACAAATCCCCCCACACACATTAAAGAAATATTGTTATGTTTTTTTCTATTTTTCTTGTGACATAATCCATTAATGAAAGAAATAGAGTATTAATGTTTCTCTTATAAAAATTTTATTCCTCAATGATTTTAAGAAAAAAAATTATATGAATTGCTACTAGAATTGACCACTATACATTTGTAACATACTGCTCTTGCGCGTATTGAGCAAACTTATTATTTGAGGACACTTGCTTGCAAGTGATCTGGATTATAATACTATTGGGCGTTTGATTATGATTATGAGGCATTCTGGATATGATGACATGTTATTTTACTATATTGACATAGACAAGTGCTATTGACTCGGTTCACCTGAGTGTGCGGGATTTGGACCTCGAGGATGCTGAGGCATCGACGGAACCGTTGGACTCCGGATTGAGTCAGGGAGTGGACTATTGGGGTTTGATTGTTGTATATATATGACATATGTGCATCTCATTAGATGTTATGATTATAGATTTTATTCTTACATGATTTGTTGATGATGCATGCTGACAATAACTTGTCGACCTGACTCACATGTGAAGTAGAGGGGTCGCGCAAGACTACCAGAGATGTTGAGGAAGAGGTGTGGACAACATCTTTGCCACTGCCTACTATCACTCCCGCCATGGATCAAAATGTAAGTTAGCGATTACCTAGTTCAAGAAGCCCCACGATGTCGTGAGGGCAGACTGAAATAGTCGTTCACGATGACTCTAAGGGGCGTGCAATAAGACATGGGCCTTATACCTTAGAGGCCCTTAGTCTCCCACGAGATCACCCAGTGGAGTATTGACTCCAGAGGTTTTTTATGTCTACCAAGTCAATCAAGAGGCGAGTGGCACCCTTGGAGCACGTAGTGCGTAGGGCACATCGCGCAAGGGAAACAGAATGAGCTGAGTGGCACCCTTGGAGCACCTTGTGCATCCTAAAGGGAACGTCGCGTTGTTAACTAATAAGTGAATAAACCTAGATGGCCTTAGAACGAATAATGTAATAAGAAATATTAAAAACATTTTCCCTAATAAAATTTCACCCAGCCTAGGAAAATAAAATCTAGGTCTAAGTGATACTTGTGGCAAGAAAATAAAAATAAAAATAAAATAATAAATAAATAATTATACTAATAATTATCATTAAACATGTGACAAAAAGGGGGTAAGAAACTCGATTAAATTATTAAAATCAATTATGGAGGGATTAAAATTTTAAAAGGGAAATAATTGTTTGTCACATGTGCTAATTACAATTTTTACTAAAATGAAAAAGGGGGAAAAAGCATAAAGTCTACACTTACTAATTTGAGTTTTAGATAAAAAGGGAAAGAGAGAAATTTAAAAGATTTAGGAAACTAAGGGAAAAGGGGGAAACATAAGGAAAAATAACTTTAAGCACTTTCTAAATTGAACTCAACTAGTAAATTAGTAAGGGGGTAAGTCATTAAATTGTGTGAAGGAATATGGGGACATTCTAGGAATGATTTTAATGAAATATGAGTAATTAATTAATTAATGAAATTAATTTCTGGTGCAATGAAGGGGATGGGTGACACATGTACGGGGAGGATTTTTTCTGAATCTAATTATTGGGAATTAAATTAAATGGGAATTTGAGAAAGAAAATGACTTAGAAACTCTATATAAATGAGGGAGAATGAGGAGGATGGATCTTTTCTGTTATGTGTAACGTTACGCTGCAGAATTTTAGACTTGACTGACTTAGCTTGTGGGAGTTGGGATACCCAGTTCGATGAGGAGTGGTAGCTTGGCCTTGCGAAGCGAGCTGGGAGCTAGTTGTTCTCTGGTTTAGTGTGTCTGGCCCCTTTGCAGCTCGGGGGGATAAGGGGGAAGAAGAGTACCCCTAGCGTTGGTTGGGAGGTACCAGTGAAGTCTCATCAGTTGGCAAGCGGGAGCGGCATGGAGTGCGTGGAACAATGACTCAGAGCAGACGACTTGGGCTACGGTACGCTTACTTTTATTCTGCATGGTAGATTATTATTATACCTTACACTTTCATTTCTGTAATTCTATTTGGGTAAAGAAAATGTTGACTTAGCATTTCAATCGAGAACTTAAATTTCCCCATAGCCTTAAGCTCGTTGCTTGACTTGATTCCCTTGGCATTCGATCCCTAAATGTTGTGACTGTCCTTTTGGTTTTGTTGATTATCGTGAAGAGTTGTTATTTTTACTTCGTCCTCATCCCTAGTTTGTCATTCCATGCCTGAGAAGTCGGCCAGGAGCCGAATCAACGATCGTCACTTCGGTGCACAATGACCTATAGATTCTAAATCCTTATTTTTCTATGTGTGGATGATGAGCGAATGATAGTTTTCAGTCGTCTACCCCTTTTGATTGTTCTTGGCTGATTGATGGTCTTTGCACCTTCTTGTGTTTAGTCATTATTCCATTGTTATGATTCCTATCCCCAAATTTTTAACTCTGTGTTTTACCTACGTCTTGATGGATGAATTACTTATCTTTTTACTCTGAAATTTTACTTCTTACAATCTGACGAATTTTCTCTCTGCAATTTAATACCTTGACTGTAAATTTTTCCTCTGCAATTGTTTACAGTTCGATGGTGAATAGCTCTGCGTCTTAAATCCATAGTTTTCTCTATGATCTATCATTTGTAATGGAATTTTACTCTGAGTTTTCAATACACTAAACCTCGAAAAATTTTCTCTGCGTTTTATTAGATCTGATGGCAACATTCCTTGCGATTCAACACTTTGCTTCACTCTGCGTTTATAATTCTTTGTCCTGCGATTTAATTTTTCTCTGCAATTTAATGAAATTCGTGGGCGAATTTACCCTTTTGTTTTTACCTTCTTCAGACCGCAATTATTACTTCCTTGAGAGCGATCTTCCCTCTTCTTCACTGTGATTTTTTTTTGCTAAAACTCAACACCATCCTCATATTAAGATCCAGCAATCTATGAAACTTGACCAGCGACTGTTTTATTTCGACAACGTTACTTGACCATTTAACTCAACATAATTATTACTCCAGCAATCAACTCATTTATCTTAGCGTTCTACCCATCTCCCAACCTCGATTTTCTTGGCATATGACCCGCGACCTTGCATTTATTTTATTACTCAGCCACTTCCTTTATTACCTGTGGGTTCATGGATTTAAATGATAGCTTACACATTTATTTTTGGTGTGTGCGATTTTAACTGTGTGTACCTGCGTTTTTATGAGTCTGCTTTACCCAACACTTATTAAACCATGAAAATTACCTACGATCTCCTTGATCCATGATTTCCAGCGATCTCGTGGTGGTGTTACCTGCATTTCTTGAACTTCGAATGCCAGGATTCCATTCTGGTGTTGCCTGCGCTTTTATCTGAATGTCAGCGAATTATCCAAGTAATTCATGACTATGTATTAATGAGAATGACTGAGTTTATTTACTATTGTGAGACATTGTGTTTTAACTATTGTGAGGTAAGTTTTTTTTTATATATCCCTACGATTTTAGGTGACAGCGATGTCTCCTCCTTTTCCCCTTTTAAGCAACAAACTTGCCCATTTAATTGAACACATTTTCTGATGATACCACTCAATGATATCATGTCTTGACTTGTAACGGATCACCCTCTGTTTTCTGCATTTTACATTTACCTGACGACAATAATACCCCTGTGTTTTTACATTTACCTTACAATGATAATATTGGCATTATTGTTTCTGGAGAGTGTTCCTCTTTTATTAATTAGCAATAATAATCATGGTTATTTGATATCATTTAATAATAGAAACAAACTCCACTGAATGACTCTGAATGACTTTTAAATATGAACAGGAAGATAGCATTAAATATCATTGAATAGCGTCGAGGTGGAAATTATTTATAAGCAGCATAATAGCATCAAATTCGAAATTAATAGCTGGACCTGACATTTGAATATGAACAACAAGATAGCATTGAAATTGCATTGAATAGCGTAGAAATGGATTTTATTTATAATCGCAAAATCGCTTTAAAATGGCATTAAATTTTACATTGAAATGGCACTCACTTATTGAAAACAACCACTTATATAATTTAGACAACAATTGCAATTTAATCGCCAACAGATTTTATATATGATGGAAAGGATGTTGTAATTAATATTGCGGATAGTGTTATAACCTGTGATATATAAGGAGGTTGATTAATAGTGTTACATTAATAACGATATGTATATTGATATAGTTAATATCTTTATGCACAGTTAATTTGTTAAATTAGATTTGTTTTTATTGATTAATTAGGACTTGTCAAATTAGACAGCGTTGTCGTTTAGACATTGAAGCGGCGTAAGATCACTTTTAATGATGAGTAGTGCATTTACTTTAATAGACATGTACCTTGCTGACAAGCGTATTGATTTGGTTGAGTTCTATATTAGTTCACACTTGATAACGTTTATGTCATTAGTAACATTACAATAGTTTACCCTTCGCGCCTAGACTTGTTGCTTAACTTTTAGGGCTTCTTGGTTATCGTCGAGTCATTTTGGCTTGTGCATTTGTCGAGCGATGTCTTCATGCATCTTGTTGACCCATTGCTTGGGGGTGTGGGTGTAGTCCTCATGTCAATAACTCGGCTTCTAGCGAGTTGGATTCATCTGGACTCCTTGGTCCAAATAGGTTAGGTAGTGCCAGGGTTATCACCGCACCTATCACCTGGGGACATCATGAGTCCCGATGAGGGGATCATGGCGCGCCCTCTTGGATAAAGGCAAATGCTAACTTGGTCGAAGTTTGTGCCTTCCGTGTGAGTGTTGTTGATCGTTGTAAGTTTGCTAATAGTGCATGGGTTGAACGCCTTCATGCGTTGAGTTGCGCACCATCGAGGTTCTAGTTAACTGGTCGTTGAGTCAGGATGGGGATGTTGTCCCTTAGCTTGTAGGCGTGGTCATGTATGTGTCAGGTGGGTAGTATTTTCTCCTTGTTGTTTTACACATGTTTCACCCAGTTGTTCGTGTGCTAGTACGTGGAGTCATAGTTGTTTGGTGTATGTTCTGTGAGCGTGGTGCTTGCCGTCAGTTGTGTTGTTTAGCTGTAATCATTGTTGTCGTCTTGTTTTTAAAATGAATTTGCATCTTCTGCTTCGCTTATAGTCGTAATGAATAGGTCGCTACAACATTAAAAAAAAAAAAATCTTATTTTTGCATTCAATTAAAACCTTCAAAAGCTTGCACTAACACTTGACATAATTTTAAGGTTCAATGATTTTATTAGTTTTTTACAAATATAAAACAACACTATCTCTTACTAGTACTCTTTAGTTAGTATATATATAGAGAGAGAGATAGTTACTTAGATACTATATTTTGAAAAAAAACTTTAACTCAAGAAAAGTGAACAAGAATGTTCTCTCATCTTTATGGTTAGAAAAATATCTCTCCCCTTTATAGTTAGAAGAATAATACTTATAAATGATTAATTACCATATTTAAAAACTCTGTTCATATTGGAATAACCTATGTAGAATATGATACTTGTAGCTAAATAATTAACAAATTGAAAAACTTTATTTATAACTATATATTATTTTCTACTTTTTGAAACATTATTATGTTTTCTTTATTTATAATTATATATATTATTTTTTATTTTTTAAGATATAATGATTTTAAATATACATTTTATATAGATTTTGTGGAAACCATATTACTTTCATTTATATAAACAATTATTAATTATTTAACTTTAAAAATAGTTTATAAATTTTATAAATTGATATAACTTAAATTTTGTTTGATATTTTTTTTTATATAAAATTGTTGAAAAAATATGAAAAATAATTATCATAAAGAAATTAAATTTTATGTTTTACAAATTCCAATATATTTTAACTCCTATATTTTCAAAAACTAAATTTATCCTCTTGAGGTTATTAAAATGGAGAGAAAAATCAAAACAAAACCTAAAGACTAATAATTTCAAACCCATTCAAAGTACAAAAAACACTTGGATTTTTCTCTTTACAAAGTCAAACCCATTCAAATTCCAAAGAATAATCTTACTTTTAATTGGATTTTTCTATTTACAATTTCAAACCCATACAAAATCCAAAGAATAATCTTACTTTCACTTGGATTTTTCTCTTTACCCTTTGTCTCCTTTTAGTGGGGGAGTGAGTGACTAACAATGACAACTTGTTACCTACTTCAGCATCACAAAAGGAAACTCTTCACCGACTAATGAAAGATCTTAGCATGAAATAAACCAATTATCACATCAATATGTGAAACTGGATATAACAGTTCTATTTTTGGGAGACGATCTACTCATCATAAAAGACGTTTATATTATTATAATCAACCCTGATCGGACCAACATGGATGGGCCAGTACACTCACGTAACCTATTAGTTGTCCCTCGAGGGCCTTTTGACCAACGAAAAGATAATACGAGGAGACAAAAAGAGTTTTGACAACCGAAAGATAATAGCAGGAGAGGAAAACAGCTCAAGATTCTCTCACAGACCAGAACCCAAACCTAATTAATTTGGATGGATAAGGGATGAATTGTGAAAAGGAATGAAACAAAATATTTAATTGTCTGAATGGGATTCAACAACATCGAACATATTTAATTGAATGATGAAGGGCTGTGCCATGATTGTTCTATTGTTCCTTGCAGCCCCGTTAGGTGAAGCTGCTCGGATTTTATGCTTCAAGCTGTTACTTATGAATAGTGATTCTCAGGTCAAAGCTGCTCCTGCCAGGAGTTATGCATTAGTCCAGGAAAGGGCTCTTGGGAAGGCAGTCCTGGAGCTGAAGGAACGTCTCAGTAGAAAAGCGAGCCGTGAGAAACATCATGGTTCAGAGGCGAACATGAATCCGAATATATCTGCAAACTCGACGGCTTCACATCAGCGTTCTAATGGAATTCTTCAGAAAATCCACCGTTCTCTAAAATTTGATGTGGTTGAACCCGAAAGGGAGAAATCTTTTACGCCCTTTCTACCGCTTTTAGGCCACAGCCCTGGAGTTGGTCACAACAATCCGCTCGGATTCAGGCATTGAACGATATAAGCTGGCTGGCGACGCCATTGAAACGCATGCTAATATTTGGAAAGGAAGAGCTGATCGCAGCTAACTTTTTTAATAAGCCATTGTATTGCTTGTCAAACATCCATACGATTTCTAGTTTGTATTGTCTATGATATTATACGAATTATTGTGCAGTTAACAGTTCAAATCAGAATATGGTGTAATATATGCAGCTTATATATATGAAGTAATACTTGTTAGTCAATTTTTTTCTTGTATCACTAGCCATGTTTCACTGTTTACTCTCTGTAAAACAGCAGGGTCGCAATAGCCATGTTTCACTGTTTACTCTCTGTAAAACAGCAGGGTCGCAATGTAGATAATGACAGAGATCGTGGCAATCAATATAACTATTACATTGGTATGTGAATATTTTTCTAAATGGAAAACCACATTGCACATACAAAACTCTATTTTCATTAAGTATTCACATAATATAAATATATACATTTAGTGTGTTGATCCAACTTAACTTATTGGAGATAGTGGTCAAAACTCTATTTTCATTAAGTATTCACATAATATAAATACATTTAGTGTGTTGATCCAATTTAACTTATTGGAGATAGTGGTCAAAACTCTATTTTCATTAAGTATTTACATAATATAAATATATTTAGTGTGTTGATCTAATTTATTGGAGATAGTAGTTGAGAGAATTTCTAGATAATCTCCAACAAACTCTAACTGATTCTATTGTAAGCATTAATTCCAACACCCTCTCTTAATACTTACATTACACACATTACAATACTGATTATAATATTAATCTTTTCTGTTATATATGGTCTTCATCAACACTTACACTTACTCTGAATCTTTTGGTTTCTGCTCTTTCTTTTCCACACTTTCGAACTTTTCACTTTGAATCTCCTGGTTTCTGCTCTTTCTTCTCCACACTTTCTAACTTCCCACTTTAAATTTCCTGGTTTCTGCTCTTTTTTCTCCACACTTTCCAACTTCTCACTTAATTCATTTAAAATATCACTGTTTATGACCATTATTAATGTATTTGCAATGACCAACAATATTGACATACTCAACTCCTCTGAGCTTCAGCTAAAAAAAAAACTGTTCTAAATTACTCTATGGATTTACTTCCATCCTAATAGTATGCATCCAAATACATGCTTCCAGTTATATAGGTAAGTAATCTGAAAGCGAAGATGACTGAAATGAGCTAAGCTAGATTTCAAAGGAAGGGAGTAGATAAAATTAATAGTCTCAAATGAAGGGCCCAGATAAAATTATTCAATGAAGAACCACTTATTGAATAGAATAACATGATTTAAATTAGTGGTTCTAGACGTTCTCTGCTGACATAACACATAGTTGATTTGATTATGTTTACAGGCTATGTTTTTTGTTGTCCTTATGTACTTCAAGATCAATAGTTATCTTCTGTACTTCAAGATCAATAGTTATAGGTTATTTTATATACGTAATTTTGTGTTTGTGAAGATGGTCAATTGTATGATTAACTTCTGAATAAGTATTTACATATATTAAAATGAAGAACCAGATTACACATACAAAATTCTATTTTCATTACTTATTCATATAATATAAATATATTTATAAATTTGTTGTCAGATCCAAATTATTTTAAACTTGGAGATAATGGTTGAGAGAATTTCTCAACAATCTCGAACAAACCCTAACTGATTCTATTGTAAGCCTTAATTCCAACATCTCTTTCATAGTAAATGATAACAGATTTAAGTTGATAGCAGTTTGCCTAAGTGAAAGTAGATCGACAAAGTATATAGATTTACAGAGAGCTCTCAAAAATGTAAACTCACAATCTCAAAATTCTTGGACGTAGTAGTCGTCTAATCCACTTGTTATATGTATTACATATAACATATTACTGATTAACGAATCCTATCTCTCGGAGGTTAACTGCTTAAGTCACATGGTCATATCAATAGTCCGCTCCATTCTTTACCTCTCGCTGGGCTCTTAGTAGAGCTCCTCAACAGCATCCCAACAAGACCTTGACGCTCAGAATACCTCCCGCTAATCTCTCCATAGAACTCCTCGAAATCATCCTCGTAATCTCTCCCGCTCCGGTTTCAGGTGACCATTATGCACTGCATTAATTTTTTCAGACCTCCCCATTTACATTATATTCACATATTGCTCTTTTAGTTACAGTTTTTATACCTTATTAATATTTATATGCTAAAGCTAGCAAGATCTCCTTCTACCTGGTAAATAAACAAGTTGCTTGCTCAACGGCAAATCCTGGCATCTTAGTAGCACAAACTGGATCTAACACCATCACTCCGATCATTTCTCTGCCCATCTGAAAATTTATGTCACAGAAATATTTAGGATTTGAGGTCGGAAAGCAAACAAGGGTTGCAGTATTTTGGATCTTCACAGCTTGCCAAATAGGGTTTTGATATAAGTGTACCATTCATGTCATAAGAACGTCAAGGGTCAATGTATTCTACACATCGCCTGTCATCTTCGTCGTCACATGGAAAAAAAAAATCGCGTCCGACTGACACCAAAATGGATAAGAACAACAAATGTATCCATGAATTTAAAACAATAAAGGAAGACAAGCGGATCATCTTGGAATAAAACAAGAATTACGCATTAATAATCATTTTTTAATTAATTTTATTATTCTCTGCGTCACGTCTGACAGATAATCCGGTTAAGGATGTCCTTTCATAAAAGTTAGTTATAGAAACTTTATTATATTTTTTTAGGAGTGGTTAACTTGGGGCAATCTTCTCTACTCAGTTATTTTTTTCACAGGTTTTTTGGCTGTTTGTTTTTAAATTTTCAGTTAATCCAGAATTTTGATTGATTTTTTGAGTATCTGGGTTGGTTTAAAATGGAGTAAGGTTCTGAAATGCATGAAACTTTGATCCATGAAAAACTCAGACTATCCCTGAAAAGCCAACAAAATTCAGATCCATTTTTTTACCTAAAAAACAGATCTATTTGCTCCCAAATTAACTTATTTCTTTTTCCAAAACTGATTTAAATTAACCTAAATATACTGCCTATTATTAACTAGTTCTACAACTAACTCAACCACTTAACCGGTGGTTGATGAATGCCGTGAAGGGCCTCATATTTTATTATTAAAGCCATTTGCTAGAGATATTAGAATTAATGTGAAATCAGAATTACTTATGTCATTTGAAGAGTCTCCTTAACTAGATCATGGAGACCCATGACAGATGTATAGACACCGTTCTCACAAAAAATGCCGATTTAAAAATTATATAAAATCGAATTTCACTATAATGGGAGACAACGATGTCGAAATGTTTAATATAAAAAACTTAAAACATTAACTGGTTCAGTTGAGAGAATGTTCGATGTCAGATTTGTGAGAACGTTCGATGTCACATTTGTCACGGTCGTGGCAAAATTTCAGTAAAGGGTGCTTAAGCAGTTAAGGGGAGTGGTGGCCAGCGCTTAAACTGTCGAAAAATATGTAAAAAACAATTAATAAAGGCGGTGTTTAAATATTTGAGTTTTTGAATTCAACACCTTCAAAAATTTATGGGTATTTAAATTATACAGATTCAATCATTTAAATCTGGAGTTCCAACAATTTTTAACTAGATTTCATTAATAAATATGAAATTTCAATAATTTTTCACTGAATCTCAATAAGAATTCATTTAAAAATATACCCTTAAAAACTCCAAAAAATCAAATGTTTAAACTATTCATTAATAAATCAAACGTTTAAACTACAAGAATATTCATATCTCATTATAGACTGGAATGATTCATTATATGTCACGATGAATCACAAGCATTGGGAGCAGTAGTCTATTGGAAGCATTTTGAAGCTCACGGAACAATGGTTTTGGCTAGATGTTCTAGGAATTTTTTTTTGAGGGAATCGGACCATATAAATTTACACTAATCACTATTTTTTGTTGTTCAAAATCCATTTTTGAATGCATAAATGGATTCAGCATGTTGAAAAATCCTTGGGGCACTCGGATTATAATCAATTAAATCTACGAATCCAACAATTTCTCACCAGATTTTCTTCACCTTAAAAAAATAGTCATTTCTTAGAAAGTCTAGCCTACCGCGGGAACAATTGATGGAAAACATTTTGAAGATTTCACACATAACGAGATAGTGTATTGTGACAGAAGACAGTCAGTTCACTCGAGCACGTAAAGGTATCAATGCAATTACCAATAAATAGCAAGTGCAACTTAGTCCCTCCCAAGTACATTTGGAAATAGAGATGATAGCTAGCACCCTATAATTATTGATGATGATGATTAAAGTCCATTGGTTAAAAGATGGGGATCAGAGAGGATTATTATTTAAAAGTCTAAGATAATTCCACATAGGCTCACAAGGGATAGAGGAAGACGCGCTGCTCCATTTCAGTTTTTACCCAAATTTATTTACTAGATGGAAATTTATAACTAAGTGTAGTTGAGAAAATTATCTATTTATTCAAGATGCAAAATCATATGTTTCCTTCAAAATGCATCAATTTTTACCGTTAACATATTTATTAACTTGTTAAATTAACAAATATTAACACAAGAAACTAACCCACACAATTCAAATGACAAGCTTACTAAGAGGCCTACTTAAAATACAAGTTGAGATTTGCACTAACCATCAACATTGAATAAATAATACTTGATGGTTGTTTAACATAAATGTACATCCAAAAGAGAATTTTAATGATTAGCAATTTTATTTTTAGTAATAGCAGTAAAAAATACTTAGATATTTAATATTGTGAAGATAAGTACAATAAATTTATTCAAGATGCAAAAGCTTATTTCAAAATGCATCAATTTTTACCATTAACATATTTATTAACTTATTAATTCAGAATAATTCAAATGACCAAGTTCACTAAGAGACCTAATTTAAGTATATGCTAAGGTTTACACTAACCATAAAAAATGAATAAATAATAGTTGATGGTTGCTTAACATAACTGTACATCCAAAGGGAATTTTAATGATAAACAATTTTATTTTTAGTGATTCATCTGTTTGTGAAATGAATCATATTGTCTTAGTTCCATAGGGTTTATATGTGAAAAAACCATGTATGTATATGATTCATCTGTTATTGGTTCATAGATTTGTGAAATGTCTTATATTGTCTTAGTTCCATAGGGTTTATATCTGAAGAAACCATGTATATGATGAAACATAAGGTTTATTTGTGCAAATGTACATGGATGTAATGAAAAATATCATTTAAAAATATAACAAAATAGAAAGCATTGCTAGTATATTTATAGTTGAAGTGTTATTTACAAAATGCCACTAGTTATGAGTAAGGCATTCATCTCCAATTAAAATTGCCATCCCCTTGTTGTTTAGGATGCCTTCATTTCTAATCAAGTTTTCACTAAGTAATAAACTTACTTTGTTATAATTCCCCCTCCACGTGTGTTGCCTTACATGTGTTGCCTTGTATAGAACTTTCTTAAATATAAAATTCTATAGTCATTACACGGGATCACTAATAAGAGAAATCTAATAAGATTGCAGTATTTATTTATATAACGTTAAATAAACTCTCGGATGGGGTGTTTACAGATACAAAGGGTGGACAAATAGTGGGGAGGACACCTGGCCTAGTCTCCCACCACCTTGAGCCAGCTTAGGTGCACTCATCCTCCACCATTACCTCATGAATTTAAAGCCCCGGTTGTCATTCCTCGACACTCACTCGTCTTTGGTCTGGTGTAACGACTTAGCGCCTCTGTTCATGGGAAGATTAATGGTAATGGGCTGGACACAGTCACAGTCCCATCACCCATCCCGGTATGGTGGTTTTAGGCCTGTGTTATGGAGTGCCATGGCTCATTCGAGCCCTTAGCCTTGAGAGTCTCGGCCTCCTCCGGAAGTAGGTCCCGTCTTTCTCCTCTGGCTCGAGATTTTGCAGTGCACTCGGCCCTTGTTATCCAAAACCTCTCCTCTGGTTAATCATTGCTACTGCATCTGGTTGGTCTTGCGCTCTTCGAGCAATAGATATCACTTATTTCACACGCTCCTCATCTGGTTTCAGGTGTCTCTCTCAATGCCTCGACTCAGGGGTAAGTTGAAGAGGGGTGTGACCTGGTATGCTGCTAGAGGAAAGCGAACGAGAGGGTGTGGCCAGCAGACTCGTCCAAGATCTCCTCCAAAACCTGAGAATGTCTCCATGTGACATCCCCAAAAATAAATTATTTTTGAAATTCGAAAATTGTTAGAAAATTATTCCACTTTTGGTAAATTTGAATTTGGAAAAATTTTGTCATTTATGGAAATTCCAAATTTTGAATTTGGTAAATTGTAATTAATTATTATAATTGTTGGGCAGAGACCTGATTTGACCCAACTAACTATTTGACTATGACACTTTTATGTAAACAAAATATTTTTTTAATTATTACAGGAGGACAAATGGAATAGCCATGTTAAATTCAGCTGACCATGACTCCATGAGTGGGGAACATGTTGGAACTACCTCAGGGCTGATTGTTACAAGTGGAAAATCAGGGATTTTCCATTGGCAGCCCCTGAAAATCAGGGATTTAGAAAGTTGTGAAAATTCCCAAGGGAGGGAAAAGGACCTAGGCAAAAAGATTGTTTGGATAAATGGCATATGTGAGGAGGCAGGGCGTTGCCTAGTATGCTGGGGAAAAGGAACTACTATGTACTTGCTATTATGAACACTAAATATTGAGTGTGAGGTAAGGAGAGGACTATAGACAGAGGAAGACATTGTTGAAGAGGAGATTCCAAGTTTTCCCTCATGGACTCATGGTCAGGCTAGGGGCTAAATCGGGCAAGTGATTTGGTTACCTTGTTCTATGGTTGGGAGGAACATGGTTGTTCCCTTTGTCTTCTTGCGAACTGGTTCAAATATGTAATCTTTTCCTTCTCTGTTTGAATGATCGTATATCTGATGTGATGTATTTGTTAAACCTGAATTGAATTATTTTCCTTCTTTGTGCAATGAATTAGTCACAGTTGTAGTGCAACCATTAAATTATGTATCGATACAATAACCTGGGTGAAATCTGTTTGAATATACGAATGTGTGAAGCCCAAATGCTAATAGAATATCTTATAAATCAATTTATGAGCGGCTCTTTATAATTAGATTAGATTTTGAATGAAGGTTAGAAATTATTTTTATTTTGTTATGACAGTCGAATGGATTTGGTATGATTAAGTTCTGGAAGTAATCATTTTCTATAACTAGATTTCTGTTATACAGAGGTAACTGTAGGGTAATTTCCTTTACATTGAAATTTTCTGGTACAAAACTATCTAGGCATGAACATAATGGAAACTAGTCTATATATATATATATATATATATATATATATACACACACACACATGGAGTAGGTATATTTCTATAAATACGAACTCAAAGTCATAATTTTATTCGGATCGCTATCTGCCACTTAGTGTGGAATTAAACTAATACGAACCAATACATTTCCACGATATATCTATATCACATATAGGCAAGCATATGTCTAATTACTATTGACAGAAATTATAGAAGGAAATGTAGAATCTAATGTCTACATAAGCAAGTACACACACACACACACACACACACACACACACACACACACACACACACACACACACACATATATATATATATATATATAAAGATTCATTCATGTGCTATGAGCATGATAAAATTTCGACAGACATGTAACCACAACTATAAATCAAATGCATATGAGTTGGAATATTTTTAGCTAAATAAATAGCCCGATGCACTTCTTTCAATATGAATCGAATACAGTAGAACAAAAGGTACCGGTAACTCCATTGTTAAATTCTGGGAAGCATTTTTTTCTGTAACGGAATAGTCAAATGGCACAAACATAATCGAGTTGCATAGAATTCCTTATTTATTTTCTAAATATCAAGTTCAGTGTTCGAAATCAAGAGACAGACTCACTATGATACAAATTATCATTCCGCGTAATTTTGACTAGGATCGCCATTCAATAAATAAAATGAAAATTTTATTACATGGTTGACCAGATCTAAAATCAAAATATGGATTCAATACTTATACAAGGATTGTAGTTATGCCAAAAATGGAAACACAACCATGACCCCAGGGGGTTTACTTCAACAAAACATTTCTGAAGTCGAAAGAACTAATTATAACAGAATTAGTTGAAGCCACGATCTCCTTTGGATGATTTTAGAACTTGTAGAGTTTAGCCTGAGATAAGATGGGTTCAGAACCCAAATACCTTTTGCACTAAAGGAAGAGGAGAGTATCCGAGACTTGCACAGACAGAAGCCCTGCAAAGGAAAAAGAAACCATGTAATCGTTAGCCTTTATTTGAGGAATAAGTAACCAAAAAAAAGGGTTGCAATAGGATGATAGACGTTAAACCAACGGTTTTCCTTTCTAGAGAGACACTTATCTTATGATGTGCAGGCTCAGATCCTTTCCCCATCTCTTGCTTTCTGGATAGAAGTTCATACCGAGGGAGGAGGGCGCAGTAAATCTCTGATGGGTCCTCGCACCAGTAAGGCCCATCATTAGTGACGGTACCAAATCTTATAAGTTCTCTCTTACAAGTAAATAGTTAATAGTGAACCCCTTAATTTGTAAACTGTTCAAACATGCCATAAGAGAAGGCCAAAGTAATAGTACAAAAATTTCACACAGAATATAGACTTTATTAAATGGTTAAGTTTAAAATCATTCATGAACCAAACTGCAACGAATAGTTATACAGCCTGAGTCGGCCTAATGGTTAAGAACATGTGTTTCCTCTTAAGAGGTCACAAGTTCAAATCCAGAGGGGGGTAGGGTATGTATACCTCTATAGACTTTACCAATCAAATTATTGGGCGGAGGGGGTCCCTTGATCCACAAACAAGGGGGTCTCATACACCAATTTGGTGTGGCTTGGTCGTGACCTTAAAAATAGATTATTATATACAGCCTGAGTGGGCCTAATGGTTAAGAACATGTCTTTTCTCTTAAGAGGTCACAAGTTCAAATCCAGAGGGGGGTAGGGTATGTATACCTCCATAGACTTTACCAGTCAAATTGTTGGGCGGAGGGGGGTCCCTTGTCCCACAAACAAGGGGGTCTCATACACCAATTTGGTGTGGCTTGGCCATGACCTTAAAAATAGATTATTATTATTATTTATAAAAGAATCGCTCTACGGTATTCAAGTGGGGGGAACTAGTCGTCGACCATCAATGCGACAAGGTTTCGTTACAAAATCAAAATGTTATACGCTGTAGGACTCCCAATAAACTATTCAAGGCACCACAGAGAATAGAAGGAAATAAACCAAAAAACAAAAAAAGGTAATTATTCATGTAGGAACCAGCCGATGGTCTGGAACATCTACAGAAGGATGGCTCCATCCATTACAGGGGAAATAAAATAAAAAATGTAATATATTACACTACCAAACAGGAAGGACCTTCCACCCCTTAAGAAAACCACTTATGTAATGTCTCCAAGGCCGAGCCCTGTTGTAAATCATGTCTATGAAGTATAAAGCTTGTTTATGAACTGTAATTCAAGTTTATAAGGCTGGTGAGCCAAGTTATATAATCTAGTGGGATTATGTGTTATTAGGCCAGCGAGCCTAAGTGTTGAAGGCCAGGAGCCTAATTTTTGTACATGTAATTATGCACAGTATTAATACAAAACATCTATGTGTGTGGAACGACCACGATGAATGAGTGATGGGGGACTAAGCTTCCACAAAACCTGGGTAAGGGATTGGGGGTTGGAAGGTTGGAAAGAGAGGCTAAGTGTGGAGCCTAGGGGCTAAGCCTAGCGGCTTAAGTCCTTGGGAATAATATTTTAATATTATCCCAAAAGCCATGTGAAATCTATTTTTTGTCCTAAGTTCCTGGGGAGGGATGCATGCAACTTCATGGGCGACATGTGTCGACCCAGGCAGATGCGATTTAACCCTGGAAATGAGCCATGTTGGGGGTTCTCTTTTCCATTCCTTCAACTGTTGCATTGGAGTGGGGTGGGCATTCCTCCAACCATCACCTAAATCTAGGGTTCGACCTTCCAATTCCTCCATCCTCCACTTGTATGTGTTTGGCCTCTGTACACCTTACGCATCTTCGAAACCAGAGAGGTGAGTCTGTTCCTTATTGCTAGTTGGGAGAACTGAATGTTCCATAATTGTTGAGCCGTGCATCCTATGTTGCTTGCCGGAAAGATTAATGCATCCTGTAATCGCGGAGCCGCGCTATGCTTTAGCGCTGATTGTTTCCGTTTCGGATGTCCATACCCATTTTCCCAATTGACTGTTGTGGCCACGCAGTGCTGGACTACGTGTGGCTTGCTGGCCAGTGTGAGGGAGGTGATTATTGTTGAAGAGGAAGGTTACCCAGTCTGTGAGCGACTCTCTCTAGGTGAGAGAGTGCACGGAGGAAATGAGAAATCCTGGAAGGAGTCCTATAGCTTCCACAGAGCTCAGAGACTTGTGGTCCGGTCTATTGTTGAAGCCCAAGGGAAGGGAGGTTAACAGTCAATGGACTGTCTTGGTGACAGTGAAGGTGTATACTCTTGGGGTGGGACAGACATGTGGGGAATGAGAGTCTATGGGTAGTGGGCATAAGTGGCTCCTGGGAGAGAATCCTTCTCCTGTGACTGTGTGTCTTCCTGTATTCTCTGCCTAGCTTAGGAATCCTACCCGGTGGAGCTTAGTCCTAGCTCGAGGGTGACCTACTTCTGAGAGTGATGAGCACCATGGTCTAAGGTTGGGAGGTTCGTGGGAGGTATACACGCAGATGGTGAATTACATCCAGTCTAAAAGATAAGTATATACATGCATATAATTTCAATTAAATTTGCATTTTTGTGATTCTAGCAATGTTTACATGTATTCCGCTGTATTCGTGAATTATTGTTAATGTCGTGGATTATGTATGCTAATGGTATTAATTTGTTTACGTTGTGTTTAACTGTAATTAAGCAATTGTATTTCATAAGAATGCATAATATGTTACGGTAGTGTTTTTCCACATAGTAATGTTGGCCTGACCATGGGGTTGATGGTGGGGGAACGTTACAGTATTGTATCAGAGCCTAGTTTCAATGTTGATCCTGGATGGGTCGAGTAAGTGGTCTTTGGATCGAGGTTTTGAGAAGAAATTGTGTCTGGAGGACTAATTTCAGACCTCAGAATGTTTCTGAGTGTCAACAGACTACTTGACCATGTTACAAAGCTTAGGAGGTGTAGCAGTATTATAAAACTACAGTCGGTGTGGTATATGGCCATAGGGAGAGAGAGAGAACTCCACACCAGAAGTGTTGGAGCCATAAAATCTGTTCGGGAGGAAAGGAGAACCCTCACAACCGTCAAATCTGGAGAACGTGCACAAGGTTTAAAACCCTTTGGAGCTGCACAGGAGTGTGGAAATCATGATACGTGAAATCCTGAATTCGTCAGGACCGTCCATCAGAAAGGACGTGTGGAGAGCGATCAACCTTTCACTGACTCGTGACTTGAAATGGTCTAAGGGTGAGTTCGTGAGAATTCATGAAACGCGAATTCACGATTGGATCACAACCGTCGATCTAAGAGAGATCTGGACCATTAATTGTCCAGGAAGAAATCGACATTTCGGGAATAGGGAGGACAAAGGTGGAAAATCTTTCAACCTCGTGACACACAAAATCCCGATACGTGAAATGTCGATGAGATCTGAGTCATCAGGTCATGAGGAATCAGGACCATTGGATCAAGTAGCTGAAAGTTCAGAAGGAGGGTACCAAGTCATTGGCCAGAAGTCCTTGAGAAGCAGAGTTGGATGGTCAGAATTCTCTATGGAGAACTCGCGAAATCGCGAGGATCGTAAGATAGCCAGAAGTTGCAAGGTGGTTAGTGGATGGAGAAACCCACTACCCTAGGATCCAGAATAAACGTGGGTTGTTGATTGTGGTTGGTTTGAACCGTTGGATCATTTCGTGAATTTAGGGATCGTGAACTTGGAGCGCAGGCCAAATTCTTGGTCACTCCAAGTCCTGAATCGCGAAATAGATTAACAAGGGTAGAATCAGATGGTGGAGCACTTCCAGGAAGAAGTGCCGAAATCCCATGAGCCATCGAATCCAGCCAACTAGCGAGGAAGTTAGGGCTGAAGAGCTTTGACAAGTGTAAGCTTAGGAGAGATCTGGACCGTTGGATCAGGGGAGGCTCACAACCATTGATCTCATACATGAATTCCCATATTGGAATTCATGGATTGAAGTGACAAGAGATTTGGAGTCACTGCATCGTGAACTCTTGGTTCACGAAACTCCGAACAGATCTGGACCGTTGGATCCAAATCATCGAGGATCGTTGGATCTCGTACAAGAACTTGTGTATCGGAGTTCAGGGAATCGAGTGACCATTGGTTTGGGTCGTTGCATTTCAAACTCCCAGTTACAAAAAACTTGAAACCCGAAGTTCTGAAGTCCCAAAATCTTCAAAGATGGAAGAACCGTAGTGGATTTTTAACTGTTGGATGTTGGGTAAACGTGGACTGTCGATCCACCCAATTTACGCGAATTCGGTAAATCGAAACTCTGGGAGATAGATGTGTGTACCTTAAAAATATTCAAAGGTTGAAAGCCCGAGTAGAACCTAGTAGTCTAGCATTTGGTCACAACCTTTGGTTACGAGGGTAGGGGCTAAGAAAGAGGGATCTATCACCCGAAAATTACAGAGCCGAGCAGAACTCGGAAAATTTGTGAAGTCGAAGCATTTTCTTAATCAAAATGGTTTTGAATGTGTGGAATTTGCTAAGAATGATGACCTAACAAATCTCTATTGTCTGGATGTGTGTTTGCAGAAACTTAGCAAGTGCCAGAACCGAATAGGGTTGTCGCTGAGAGCAAAGAATGGAAGAGGTGCGGATTGCCTCCAATTCAGAGAACGAAAGAGAAGGAAGGAATGTCAACTTGGGAGTCAAAGGATCAAACTCTAATGGGAAAGGAAAAGAGATGGATAAGGAAGGACATATGATGAAAATCATTGAAAGATTGCATAAAGATGCCTAGGCTCGCCGAGATGATAGCCAAACGCTCATGAAATTCAGGGATAAGCAGGGTGAATTCAACTTAAAGATGTTGAAGAGTCTGGAAAGAATAGAAAATAAATTGGAAAAGGAGAGTGACTCAAGCAAGACAGAGAGTCACAGGACCCCTGAGAGGAAAAGAAGATCAAGGAGTTTCAGCAGACATTGTTGTCTCTCCCCAAAGAATTCTAGTAGGAAAGCACATAGTAGTTCAAGCCCATCTCCTACCAGAAAGCACAGGAGATCTAGGATGGATGAATTGAAAGGGTAAATGAACAAGATCAATCCTCCAACATTCGATGGAGAACATAAGAAGGAGGAAGATGCCGAAACTTGGTTGCTTGGTATGAGGAAATACTTTCAACTACATAATTATTCCTCTCATGCAAAGGGCAGTATTTTCATGTATCAATTGAAGGGAAAGGCATCCATGTGGTGGGATCAACTTGTGCAGGTGCAACACATCAGGGAAAGGGACATCACATGGAAAGAATTCAAGAGGTATTTCGAGAGGAAATACTTAACTAAAAGATATTATGACAGAAAGATGAAAGATTTCTTTGAGCTCAAGCTGGACAACCAGACCATTGATGAGTATGAACAAAATTTTTTGGAATTACTGAAGTATGTTCCGTTCATCAAATATGAGTCTGTCAAGATTCATAGGTACATGAGTGGATTACCTCCTCCTATTGGGGATAATATTCAGTATGATGACCCAAAGACTATGGAAGAAACGATAAGAAGAGTGAAGTGCTTATTTGAACAACAAAGAGAAAATCCTACCTTTCGGAAGGCTTGGAATGACCAGAAAAAGTTCAAGAAAGAACAGAGGCAGAAGGGAAATAAACCACCCTTTTTCAGAAACAATCCTCAAGGATAGCCATCTCTTAGAGAGCCTGGGAAGGTTGAAGTGGGTGGGAAAATGTCAAGGCCGCCACCTATGGAATGTTGGGGTTGTAAAGAAAACCATAGGTACAAGGATTGCCCCCACAGAAATGATAAAGTAAGAGTTCTCCACAATGTTCAGCAAGCTGAAACAATGGAGGACATGGGCAGTAGAATTCCAAGGATCTACGCATCCCTGAACAATAAGAAAGATGAGTATCAGACACACATGATTGAAGTATAAGGTATGATAAAAAACCAACCATTTACTATTTTAGTTGATTTAGGGGCTATCCATAGTTATATAGACCCTAGAGTGGTAGAAAGTTTGCATTTGATAAGAAGAAAACATGAAAAGTCTTGGTTAGTGCAACTAGTTATAGGAACCAAGAGGAAAGTCACGGAGTTAGTCAAGTCCTGTCCTGTAGACATGAATGGAATGAGCACGAAGGCCGATTTGAACATTCTGTCGTTAGGCTCTTATGACTGTCTAATTGGGATGGACTGGTTGGACCAACACCATGCCATCTTGAACTGTCGGAACAAGGCATTCACTTTCTTAGATGAAGAAGGGAATCAGAGAGCCATCCAAGGAATTCCTAGAGTTGTTACTGTTAGATAAATCTTAGCAATGAAGCTGAAGAAGTGCTACAGAAAAGGTTGTCAATTATTTGCAGCCCATGTGGGGGAAACACCTAAGGATAAGGTGTCAGGTATTGAGGATCATGAGGTACTTAAAGAGTTCGAAGATGTATTCTAGTAAGTACCTGGACTACCTCTAAAAAGGGATATCAATTTCTCTGTGAACTTGATGCCTGGAGCAGCTCCAGTGTTAAAGGCTCCGTACAGGATGAGTGTGCCAGAACTGAAAGAGTTGCAGTTGCAGCTTGAAGAACTTATGAAGAAGGGGTATATACACCCAAGCATGTCAGCTTAGGGTGCCCTGGTCCTGTTCATAAAGAAGAAGGATGGAAAACTGAGATTGTGCATTGATTTCAGGCAATTGAACATAATAACGGTGAAGAACAAGTATCCTTTGCTGAGGATTGATGATCTCTTCGATCAGTTGAAGGATGCAAAGATATTTTCGAAAATAGATCTAAGATCAGGATATCACCAAGTAAGAATAAAATATGAATACATCAACAAGACCAAATTTAGAACAAGGTATGGTCATTATGAGTTCATAGTGGTGTCGTTTGGACTGTCAAATGCACCCGTTGTTTTTATGAGCTTGATGAATGGAGTATTCAGGGACTATCTAGACAAGTTTTTCATCGTCTTCTTGGATGAAATTCTGGTGTATTCCAGGACCGAAGAAGAACACGAACAACATCTAAGGATGGTGTTGCAGGTGTTAAGAGAGCACCAAATGTATGCCAAGCTGATCAAGTGCTAGTTTTATTAGGAGCGGATCTATTACTTGGGACATATTATCTCAAACAATGGGATAGCAGTAGACCCTGAGAAGATTGAAACCATTAGAGAATGGTCAGTTCCAAGGAACATAACGGAAGTTAGGTCCTCCATGGGATTGGCTGGTTATTATAGAAGGTTCATCACAGGGTTTTCCAAGATAGCTCACCCTATCACTTCCTTGCAAAGAAAGGGGAAGCAGTTTCACTGGACAAAGGGATGTGAGGAAAGTTTCCAGTGATTGAAGAAACTGTTAACCAGTGCTCCAATCTTGAGGATTGTAGATCCAAATGCAGATTTCATAGTATGCAATGATGCATGCAAAGAAGGACTAGGAGGGGTGCTCAGTCAGAACGAATTTGTAATCTGTTATGAGTCCAGGAAATTAAAAGAGCATGAGAAGAACTATGCAACCTATGACTTGGAGTTGGCATCCATAGTTCATGCTCTAAAGAAATGGAGGTGTTACCTCATGGGAAGGAGGTTTGAACTCATAACAGACCATAACGGTCTGAAATATTTGTTTGATTAACCAACCTTAAACACTAGACAAAGTAGGTGGCTGGAATTTCTGTGTGAGTACGACTTTGAGATCAAGCATATCAAAGGAAAGGAGAATAAAGTGGTTGATGCACTCAGTAGGAGGGTGCATGAATTACATACTATAGCCATTAGCATGTATCAGACTGATATTAAAAGCAGAATTATGGAGACTGCAAATGCAGATCTGCAGTATAGAGAATTGGTAGCCAAGCTACAACAAGGTAAGATGCCACAAAAGATGGAAATTTATAAATTGGAAATAGATGGAATACTGTTGTACAAGAACAAAATTTGTGTACCCAATGTCCAGTGCTTGAAACAGATGATTTTGCAAGAGATGCATAATGTGCCTTATGCAGGGCACCCTGGATATTAGAAAATAGTAGCAGCAGTCAAGAGCCATTACTTTTGGTCGGGTATGAAGAGAGAGATCTTTGAATACATCGCTAGATGTATGGAGTGCCAGAAAGTTAAAGCTAAGCATAGGCACCCAGCAGGGCTGCTGCAACCTTTACCCATTCTTGAGTGGAAGTGGGAAGTAGTAATGATGGATTTTATTACGGGATTTCCCTGGACAAGCAAGCTGCATGATTCGATCATGGTGGTGGTGGACAAACTTACAAAAGATGCTTATTTTATTCCACTGAAAACTACTCACAAGGCAGCAAATGTTGTTGATATTTTTTTAAAGGAAGTGACACGATTGCATGGAATTCCTAAAACGATTGTGTCCGACAGAGACCCGAAATTTACCTCGAATATATGGAAAGGATTGTTCAAAGGATTCAGAACAAATATGAACTTTAGTACAACTTATCATCCTAAGTCCGATGGACAGACAAAGAGGGTGTGTAGAGTAATAGAAGACATACTGAGAATGTATGTGATGGACAAACCATCAAGATGGGAAGACTACCTACACTTGGTAGAATTCACCTACAATAATGGGTATCATGCATCGTTGAAGATGAGCCCATTTGAAGCACTTTATGGAAGAAAGTGCAATGCTCTAGTGAGCTGGGATAATCCAGCTGATAGAACAGTAGTTGGGCCATAGTTTCTCAAGGAGATGGAGGACCAAATGATAAAAATTAAGAAGAATTTGAAAGCTACCCAGGACAGGCAGAAAAGTTATGCTGATAAGAACAGAACCCACAGAGAGTTCAAAGCGGGTGATCATGTTTTCCTGAAAGTGAAAGCTAACAGGAGTTCCCTGAAGCTGGGAAGTTGCGCCAAGTTGGCAGCCAGATTTTGTGGGCCATTTGAAATCCTGGAAAGGATTGGGCCAGTTGCATATATGCTTGCATTACCTGCATCCATGATTGTACATAATGGGTTTCATGTTTCATTTCTTAAAAAGTATATGCCTGATGCTAATCATGTAATTGATTGGAATGTGATCCAAGTGGAGCAAGAAGGTGTCCTGCAAGTGCATCCTGTGCGCATATTGGACAGGAAAAACAAACATCTCCGGAATCGAGCCATAGGGATTGTAAAGGTCCAGTGGACCCGATATGGTCCTGAGGATGCGACATGGGAGCATGAAGATGTTATGCGGGCAGAGTACCCGCATCTTTTTGAAAATTTTGAAAAGCTTGCAGATGCAGTGTAAAGTTGCACTGAGGACAGTGCAAAAACAAGGGGAGGGGATTGAAATGTCCCCAAGGCCGAGCCCTGTTGTAAATCATGTCTATGAAGTATAAATCTTGTTTATGAACTATAATTCAAGTTTATAAGGCTACTGAGCCAAGTTATATAAGCTAGTGGGCTTATGTGTTATTAGGCCAGGGAGCCTAAGTGTTGAAGGCTAGGAGCTTGATTTTTGTACATGTAATTATGCACAGTATTAATACAAAACATCTCTGCGTGTGGACCGACCACGTTGAATGAGTGATGGGGGACTAAGCTTCCACAAAACCTAGGTAAGGGATTGGGGGCTAGAAGGTTGAAAAGAGAGGCTAAGTGTGGAGCCTAGGGGCTTAAGTCCTTGAGAATAATATTTTAATATTATCCCAAAAGCCATGTGAAATCTATGTTTTGTCCTAAGTTCCTGGGGAGGGATGCATGTAGCTTCATGGGCAACATGTGTCGACCCAGGCGCATGCGATTTAACCTAGGAAATGAGCCATGTTGGGGGTTCTCTTTTCCATTCCGTCGACTATTGTGTAGGAGTGGGGTGGGCATTCCTCCAACCATCACCTGAATCCAGGGTTCGACCTTCCAATTCCTCCATCCTCCACTTATACACGTTTGGCCTCTGTGATTGAACCTCTGTACACCTTACGAATCTCTGAAACTAGAGAGGTGAGTCTGTTCCTTATTGTTGGTTGGGAGAACTGAATGGTTCGTAATTGTTGAGTCGTGCATCCTGTGTTGCTTACCAGAAATCTTAACACATCATGTAATCGTAGAGCCACACTATGTTTTAGCTCTAATCGTTTCATTTTCGGATGTCCATACCCATTTTCCCAATTGACTGTTGTGGCCACGCAGTGCTGGACTACGTGTGGCTTGTTGGCCAGTGTGAGGGAGGTGATTGTTGTTGAAGAGGCAGGTTACCCAGTCTGTGAGTGACTCTCTCCAGGTGAGAGAGTGCACAGAGGAAATGAGAAATCCTGGAAGGAGTCCTGTAGCTTCCACAGAGCTCGGAGACTTCCGGTCCGGTCTATTGCTGAAGCCCAAGGGAATGGAGGTTAACAACTGATGGACTGTCTTGGTGACAGTGAAGGTGTATACTCTTGGGGTGGGACAGACATGTGGGGAATGAGAGTCTATGGGTAGTGGGCATAAGTGGCTCCTGGGAGAGAATCCTTCTCCTGTGACTGTGTGTCTTCCTGTATTCTCTGCCTAGCCTAGGAATCCCTACCCGGTGGAGCTTAGTCCCAGCTCGAGGGTGACCTACTGCTGAGAGTGATGAGCACCATGGTCTAAGGCTGGGAGGTTCGTGGGAGGTATACATGCAGATGGTGAATTACATCCAGTCTAAAAGATATGTATATACATGCGTATAATTTCAAGTAAATTTGCATGTTTGTGATTCTAGCAATGTTTACATGTATTCCGCTGTATTCGTGAATTATTGTTAATGCTGTGGATTATGTATGCTAATGGTATTAATGTGTTTACGATGTGTTTAACTGTAATTAAGCAATTTTATTTCATAAGAATGCATAATATGTTATGGTAGTGTTTTTCCACGTAGTAATGTTGGCCCGACCATGGGGTTGATGGTGGGGGAACGTTACAGCTTAGCCTCTTGGTGAACTATTCACAGGGCCGACATACCTCCTTGAGATTCTTTAAAGAAGAACGATAATAGGAATAAAAAAATCAAGATGGAATATATACAACGCTTTATGCATTTCACGGTGGGACTTTTCGTAAGACTTTTACCCTTCCTCTGATAAATGAAAGACTCTGATAAACTACCTTCCAATAACCAGAATGTTGTTATAATATAGAGGGTTCCCAAAATGATTAACTAGAGGAGAAACATTGACAACCTCAAGGAAAAAAATCGCTTCCCAGGATTAAGGGTGACTCTGAAAGTAATACAGAGAAGTTACCCAAAAGGGAGAACTCAACAAGAATTAAAAGACACGACGGTGACTACAGAATGAAAAAATGCTTAACGTTTTCCAAAGAATACACCACCTTAATGAATCTATCTTGTTATTATGTTTAAGGAAGAACTTACCAGGGTTTTCTGACCATGCCATCAGCTACATCCATGGAGCGACCACCATTACATACAGACTTCACCTCTGAAAAAATGTGATACCCAGAGCCTCTTCTTAAAAACGCAGAAATGACCAACTGTGAACCTACTCCTATGTAACAACCCTAGTTGAAAATATGCTTAGGGATTATTAAGCAAAATTAATTAGGTGATTAATTGTCTTAACATGGTTTTAACTAAACAAGGATTGGCATAATAATATAATTAAATATTTATTAGTTAATTAATTGTTATAATTTTGATTAATTAATTAATTAAATTAATTACCTATCACATTGAATGAATAGGGTAATAAATTTAATAGGGTTAATAAATTATATTGTTTAAATTAAAGATTACGTATATGGAGGGGATAAGGGGCATTAATAAATGGATAAGGAACATGAATAATTGGATAAGGGGCATTAACTATGTGGATAAGGTAATGAATGCATAGATAAGGAAATAAATGAGGAGAAAGGGCGGTGAAGGAGGGATATGAGCGGAGGAGGCTTACGGATTTGGGGGATGATTATCATTCGACTTGGATTTTGGGGAGGGCTCTCTGGGATTTGGGAATTTGCTGGAGAGAGTTTGAGTTGGGGAGTGGGGCAAAGGATCAGTACAGGGGGCACCGGTTTGCTGGAGGTTTTGGGCACGGGGGCCAGGATATCCATATGATATCCTGGAGCTAGGAAGTTGTCCTAGTTGGTAGGGTGGAAACAAGGTTTGGGCAGTGTTTGACACAGTTCAACAACGAACAACTAGATCGACGAGGGAATTAGCATCAAGGAGAGGTAATTTAATTATTATGTTGAGTAATTCTTATGATGTGGATAAAATTTTAATTTTTTGGTCGAATATCATATGCTCATATGTTGGTGATTGAATTATTTTAGTATAAGAAAGAATTATATGATAAATTAGAATTAAATTTTGTATTTTTTTTTACGGATACTACACATGGTATTAGAGCTTCAGCTTGAAGCAATGGGGCCTTAAGGGCCAAGTTCCCAGCTCCAACTCCAGCTCCGCCTAACCTGCAAACCAAACACAGAAATTTTAACAACAAATATAAATATAAATGAAATACATATTGAAAACGTAAAAACAAATATCACAATAAAAACAAAACTTTAAGGACTATTTAGAAAATCTCTTATTATTTTTGAGATGCTATATATACATATAAATGATAATCTGCATATGTGTGCCTCATGGCTTTACAGATTTGAGCATTTATCCACTAATTTAAATATCTGTTAATATTGTTTTTATGAGGTGCAGTATATATATATATATATATA
>ML785575.1:777344-792541 GCA_009831015.1 Picea engelmannii
ATTTGTGCATAATTTCATAATTCTTTCACATGCACGCACAGTCGGGTGTTCATATTCCAAGTTTTTAATCCTGGATAAGATAGTTAAGTCAAGGGGTTACTCCTCATAGGAGTGTTTCGTACGAGGTTTATGCGCGACTGGTGCGACTGGTGCATGAGCCCAATCAAGCCGAGTGTTGTAACCATGCTCTGATACCACTTTGCAACACACCCACTATCATAATTTAAAATGTTTTGGGGTTAATATCCCACAAATGAGAAATCTCCAGACCTCTATCTTAGTGAAATGCCACTCCTTGGTTCAATATCAGGATTCGGGGTTTCTAATGTCCAAACTCCTTCACCCCTATGACTCACGATGCTTCGAATTCTGATGCGCTCCTCACGCATCAGCTCCCCAGGCCAAGCCTGTGGTTCACTGCCTTTACGGCCGTGGTCTTACCTCCTTTCGGAGCAACTCCTATCGGAGTTTCAGGTTTTTCTAATGTCACAATTCACGAGTCCTCGGACTCGCGATTCTCCGATCCCCGATATGTCCTTAACACATTAGCCCTCTAGGATAGCTCCGTTCTCATGTGACCTGCTACCATATGTCCACCGCTCTATAGCCACCCATTGGGGTTTCGGGGTTTATGTTGTCGCGATGCACAAGCCTTCGCAAGTTCCGATTCCCCGATCCCCGATGCCACTTGGCATGGATTCACGGCCAAGCTTGATCTTCCGACATCTGTCCCACGTCCTGGCGCCTATGGCCCACACTCCTTATGATGGCGTGGAGTGATACCTGTCCTCCACTGGAGTACTATGACTAAGGGACCGTCGCGTTTCGGGGTTCCTCCGGTCATGAGTTTCTTGTTATCAAGAATCCCAAGTTGTCGAACCCCGATTCCTCGGTATCTTCTGACACGCGTCCTCGTCATGAACGGCTCAGATCTCATCGGGAAATCGCGTATCGCGATTTCACTATGTAACGGTTCTATACTCCCTAAATCTCTGATGGTAAGAATCTCGACGCCTCCCAAACGCTGGCACGTATCCTGCCGAGATCAACGGTTAGGATCCATTCTCAGGATTTTCGAGACTTTTGATATCATGGTTGTCTTGCTCTCAGGAACTCTGATTTCCCGACTCGCTCTGGATCGCTGACACCTGTCCTCCAAGGATGGATGGCTCAGATCGTATCGGGAAATCGCGTATTGCGAGTTCACTCGACAAGGTTTCCTAGTACTCGAAAACTCTGATTTTCCCGATTCACGACTCCTTGTGATCCTCGTCCACGTGTCCCTATGGAAATCAACGGCGGAGACTCTTTCTTTGCACACTAGGGTTTAACTCTGATGCAACTTCTCGAGATCTGACGGTGGTCGGGGCTATGACCTAAGACCCGACGGTTCAGATCATTTCCTCGCGTCCCTACCCTAGCGCTTAACCCCTGCGTAGCTTCTCCAGATCCAACGACTGACGGGTAGTTGGACCGAGACCTAACGGTCCAGGTTCATACTTTTGGGTCTTGGATTTTACGGTCCTAACTTCTCGTTGCCCACGATGATATAGGACAAAGGGGCAAGGTAGGTAACACTTGCGTTACTTTCATAAATCTAATGGTCGTGGATGACTAGGGACCCTCCGACGAGATCTCATCTGTCGACTTATTTGTCGCACAACACTACTATCTTGGAACCTCAATAGGATCGTTCTTCCTCATACAGGGTTAATAAGGCCTGTGCATTCAAATCCCTATTCTGGGTTCTGGGTACACCTTTCCGAGGAGGGAATCTCTGTGAAGAGATCCTTACCGGGTCATTCCCGGGAGCAGGTAAAGGAAGACAACTTCCCGAGGGTAGCTGGGCATGGTTAGCTTCATTTTATTGACGTAATTCGTCCAGGATATCCTTTGTAATAAGCATATATCAACTTAATCACATCAAACATTACGCGGACACCCGTATGCTGTAATTCTTCACAATTTCACAAGTTCTACGAGCTAACATCTACTCCATATTAACAATTGTTGTACAGGCAATTCATTCACAGGAAACATGTACGAGTCCATAGTCCATGAATATAGGTGACAGCATGTAAATTTCAGAATGCAATATAATTAAAACACTTATCAGAAATAGCTTTAGCAATGGAAGCGACTGCTGAGAGGGGCGCTCGTTTCCACCCAACCGTAGGCGTAGCGACTCCTACTGGATTTACCACTAGCCACCCCCGAGCTGAGACCACGATGTCCCGAGACCTGCGTCTCTCGGTCTGCCAGTGCCCAGGAGAGAAGGTTGCAATCCCCTCATGCCTGCGATCACTCACTCTGCGTAGAAAAAATGGCCAGAGTTCCCCTCGCGTCTCCCCCGTTCAATCGTTTCATCCATACGCCTTATCCTCTCACGAGGTTGTGTGTGGCACGATTACCCGTGCGCTGGTCAGTCATGATGGCTCTACGGACAGGAAGGTCACCTTCCCATCCCTCATCAAGCCATCAACCTACCAGCCTGCAGGGCATTTATTACAGGGCTAGCGAGCCGCTTTTGGTTCTCCGGGCCAGTGGAGTCCAAATACGGTCTTTAATCCTTGGTGGAAGTTAACGCCCCTTTTTCAAGTGCCTTCCACCACCATCGTGGTCTCTATTCCGCACATCCCGTCTCAGCAGTTCTGAAATAAATTCAAACTGTCATTTACATTCATTGACCTCTTCCTGCAGGTCCATTTACATCACATATTCACACTTATGAGTTTTGCCATTGTCCTTGGCTAGTTCAGTTATATTTACAATCTGGGGGAAACAGGGTGTTATAGTTTGACAACCCCAAGTCCTTGAGTGAAGTATTCAGGAAAGCATGAATGTGCTACGACCAATATAAACAGTGGGAAGAGTTTTCCAAATCTTGGAAGGATAAGAAACAAGTCTGAATGAACCAATGGAAGAATGGATACCAGCCAACTCCTTATCGGAATGCAGCAAAAATATTTCCTAGAAAATGCTTTCACTCCAATTATCCAAGTATGCAAGGCAGTGGTAAACCAGTAAATCTGGGAACAAAGAAGTTTGGGGACAGTCCCCATGAACCATTGAAGTGTTGGGAATGTGGAGAACCTCATCTAAGGAGGAACTGTCCATGTATAAATGCAGCAAACAAAACTATCGTTCATAATTTGCAGGAATCCTTGACGCTGGGTGATGTGGGCAGAATCCTTCACTGAATAAATGCATCCATAGATGGTCGGCAAGATGAACACCAGTCCTCAGTGGTGGAAATCGAAGGTAAAATCAATAACACTCAAATTTCTATTTTAATTGACCCTGGAGCTACATTAAGTTATATCACTCTTGGTGTGGTAGAGACAATTAAACTTAATAAAGTGAAACACACAAAATCATGGTTGGTACAACTAGCAACAAGAACAAAAAGGAAAGTGGTTGACTTTATTTCTGATTTTGAGTTCAGTTTAGATGGTCAAAACATAAGGACAAATCTGAATATTCTACCACTAGGATCTTATGATGTGATTATCGGAATGGACTGGTTAGAAAAACACAACGCAATACTAGATTGTTATGCAAAGACACTTAAGTATAAAGATGAAAGTGATACTACTTGGACAGTCCAAGGTATACCAAAACCAATATCAATTAGACAAGTCACATCAATGCAATTCAAGAAATGCATGAGAAAGGGTTGTCGATTTTACGCCATCCAAATAACAAATATGTTAGAAAAAGAAGATAAGCCCAAACTGGAAAACTTTGTTGTTCTACGTGAATTCAGAGATGTGTTTGTTGATGAGATACCTGAATTTTCTCCTAGAAGGGAAATAGACTTCTCCATAGACCTGCTACCTGGTTCAGTCCCTATCTCGAAAGCACCTTACCGAATGAGTTTACCAGAATTGATAGAATTAAAAATACAACTGCAGGATTTATTGGACAAAGAGTATATCAGACTGAGTGTTTCACCAAGGGGAGCACCAGTCCTCTTTGTGAAAAATAAATATGGTACTCTACGACTATGTATCGATTATAGGCAATTGAACAAAATGACTATTAAGAACAAGTACCCCTTACCTAGGATAAATTATATGTTTGATCAAGTAGGTGGGGCCAAGATATTTTCAAAGTTGGATTTAAGATCCGGTTATCATCAAGTTAGGATAAAAGATGAGGACATAAGAAAAATAACTTTTCGAACAAGACATGGACACTACGAATTTGTAGTCATACCTTCTGGACTCACTAATGCACTAGCCACGTTTATGTGTTTAATGAACAGTATTTTCAGCTAGTACTTGGACAATTTCGTACTGGTATTTATCGATGATACCTGGTCTATTCTAAAATAGAAGAAGAACATGAAGAACACTTAAGAATGGTTCTGCAAACTTTGAGGAAACACAAATTGTACGCCAAATTTGATAAGTGTGATTTTTATCAAAAGAAAATACAATACCCAGGACATGTAATTTCTGCAGAAGGCATTGCAGTCAACCCTGAGAAAATAAAAGCCATCATGGAATGGTCGGTACCTAAGGATGTAGAGGATATCCAATCATTCATGGGAATCACCGGATATTATTGCATATTTATAGAAGGGTTTTCCAAAATAGCCTACCCTATCACATCATTACAAAAGAAAGGGAACAAGTCTAACTGGTCACAGAAGTGTTAAGACATTTTTAACAAGTTGAATGAATTATTAACAATTGCAACCATTTTAAAAGTAGCAGACCCAGATAAAGACTTCACTGTCTGTGTTGACACGAGTAAAGAAGGACTAGGTGGTGTCCTAACTCAAGACAGACACGTTATTTTTTATGAATCCCGTAAATTAAAGGAACACGAGCGGAACTATGTCACTCATGACTTAGAATTGGTAGCAGTAATTCATGCCTTAAAAATGTGGCTGCACTATGTAATGGGAAGAAAGTTTCTATTATTGACGGATAATAGCGGTGTGAAATATTTGTTTAGCCAGGCAGATCTTAATGCAAGGCAAGCGAAGTGGCTAGCCTTCTTGATTGAATTCAATTTTGAGGCAAGACATATCAAAGGTAAGGAAAACAAGGTAGTAGATTCTTTAAGCAGAAGAGTCCACGGGTTATTTGAGATAAATGTCAGCAGAGCAAAAAGTGACCTAAAACAGAGAATAAGGACAGAAACTATTAATGATTAAAACTACACTAAGTTAGTGACAGAATTACAAAACACTACAACAAACTCAAACAAACCAGATCTGAGTATCAATAAAAATGGCCTTTTATGATTCAAGAACAGACTTTAATACCAGATTCGACAGAGTTAAAGATAACAATTTTGGATGAAGTGCATAAGAAACTGTATTCTGGTCATCCAGGATACCAGAAAATGATAACAACACTTAGGAAATTATTCTATTGGCCTAATATGAAAGGTGAAACAGCAGAGTACTTGTCTAGGTGCCAAGATTGTCAGCAGGTAAAGGTCGAACACCAACATCCCGCCGGCCTATTACAACCATTACCAGTACCATAATGGAAACGAGAGACCATATCACTGGACTTTATTATAGGTTTGCCTAAAACTCAGAAACATAATGACTCTATTATGGTTGTAATCGATAAACTCAGTAAGTCTGCACACTTTATTCCTATAAAGTCTACTTTTAAAGCTATACATATCGCTTAAATATTTATGAAAGAAATTTTTAGACTGCATAGTATTCCTAAAATGGTGATTTTGGATAGAGACGTAAAATTTACATCTTCTTTTTGGAAAGAATTATTTGCAGGGCTAAATACTAATTTGAATTTTAGTACAAGTTATCATTCACAAACGGATGGATAGACTGAAAGAATGAACCAAATCATGGAGGATATGATCTGCATGTATGTAAGAACAAAACCAAGAAAGTGGGAAGACTACCTACACCTGGTAGAATTTGCATATAACAATGGGTACCAAACTTCGGCTAAGTTAAGCCCCTTCGAGGTACTGTACGGTAGAAAGTGTACGACTCAAATTGGCTAGGACAACTCGGTTGATAGACTTATGGTTGGACCACAGATGCTCCAAGAAATGGAAAGCATGGTAAGAAAAGTACAACAGAACTTGAAAGAAGCACAGGACAGATAGAAAAGTTGTGGACTAGAAAAGAAGACACTTGAAGTTTCAAGTGGGGGATCATAATTACTTAAAAGTCAAAGCCTGAAAGAGTTCACCAAAACTTGGGAACTGTGCCAAGTTGGCACCCAGGTTTTGTGGGCCCATCGAGATACTAGCTCGAATTAGACCCGTAGCATACCAACTTGCACTTCCAACTAATTTAAAAATTCATAACGTATTTCATGTTTCTTTGTTGAAAAATTATGTTCATGATCCTACTCACATGATCGATTAGAACTTGGTGTAGGTGGAACCAGGAGGCGAGTTCTAGGTGGAACCCCTACGCATTCTAGACTGGAGAAAAATAACACTTCGGAACAGAGTCATCGCTCAGGTAAAGGTACAATGGAAGCACTTTAGTCCTGAGGAGGCCACTTGGGAGTTGGAGGGATATTTACAGAAATCTCATCCAATATTGTTCCAAGAAAGGAACAAACACTGAGGACAGTGTTTTATTTGAAGGGCGAAAGGATGTGACATCCGCAAAAATAAATTATTTTTGAAATTCGAAAATTGTTAGAAACTTATTCCGTTTTTAGTAAATTCAAATTTGGAATCTTTTTTCCATTTATGGCAATTCCAAATTTTGAATTTGGTAAATTGTAATTAATTATTATGGTTGTTAGGCAGAGACCTGATTTTAACCAACTAACTATTTGACTATGACACTTGTATGTAAACAAAATATTTTTTTAATTATTGCAGGAGGACAAGTGGAATAGCCATGTTAAATTCAGCTGACCATGACTCCATGAGTGGGGAACATGTTGGAACTACCTCGGGGTTGATTGTTACAAGTGGAAAATCAGGGATTTGGCCATTGGCAACCCCTAAAAATCAGGGATTTAGAAAGCTGCAAAAATTCCCAAGGGAGGGAAAAAGACTTAGGAAAAAATATTGTTTGGATAAATGGCATATGTGAGGAGGCAGGACACTGCCTAGTATGATGGGGAAATGGAACTACTGTGTACTTGCTGTTATGAACACTAAATATTGAGTGTGAGGCAAGGAGAGGACCACGAATAGAGGAAGACATTACTGAAGAGGAGATTCCAAATTTTCCCTCATGGACTCATGGTAAGGCTAGGGATGAATCGGGCAAGTGATTTGGATGCCTTGTTCTATGGTTGGGAGGAACGTGGTTGTTCCCTTTGTCTTCCCATGAACTGGTTTAGATATGTAATCTTTTCCTTCTCTGTTTGAATGATCGTATATCTGATGTGATGTATTTGTTAAACCTGAATTGAATTATTTTCCATCTATATGGAATGAATTAGTCACAGTTATAGTGCAACCATTAAATTTTGTATGGATACAATAACCTGGGAGAAATCTGTTCGAATACACGAATTTGTGAAGCCCAAATGCTGATAGAATATCTTACAAATCAATTTCTGAGCAGCTCTTTATGATTGGATTAGATTATGAACGAAGGTTAGAAATTATTTTTATTTTTTTATGACAGTCGAATGGATTTGGTATGATTAAGTTCTGGAAGTAATCATTTTTTGTAACTAGATTTCTTCTATACAAAGGTAACTGTAGGGTAATTTCCTTTACATCGAAATTTTCTAGTATAGAACTATCTAGGCATGAACATAATGGAAACTAGTCTATATATATATGGAGTAGGTATATTTCTGTAAATACGAACTCAGAGTCATAAGTTTATTCGGATCGCTATCTGCCACTTAGTATGGAATTAAAATAATACGAACCAATACATTTCCACGATATATCTATATCACATATAGGCAAGCATATGTCTAATTACTATTGGCAGACATTATAGAAGGAAATCCAAAATCTAATGTCTACATAAGCAAGTACGTGTATATATATATATATATATATATATATATATATATGTAAAGATTTGTTCATGTACTATGAGCATGATAAAATTCCGACAGACATGTAACCATAAATATAAATCAAATGCATATGAGTTGGAATATTTTTAGCTAAAGCAACAGCCTGATGCACTTCTTTCAATACGAATCAAATACAGTAGAACAAAGGGTATCGGTAACTCCATTGTTAAATTATGGGAAACATTGTTTTTCTGTAACGAAATAGTCAAATGGCACAAACATAGTCGAGTTGCATAGACTTCCTTATTTATTTTATAAATAACAAGTTCAGTGTTCTAAATCAAGAGACGGACTCACTATGATAGAAATTATCATTCTAGGTAATTTTGACTAGGATCGCCATTCAATAAATAAAAAGAAAATTTTATTAAATAGTTGACTAGATCTAAAATCAAACTACGAATTCAATACTTGTACAAGGACTGGCGTTATGCCAACAATGGTGAACACGGCCACAAACCCAGGGGGTTTACTTCAATAAAACATTTCTGAAGTCAAAAGAACTAATTATAACAGAATTAGCTGAAGCCACGATCTCCTTTGGATGATTATAGAACCTGTAGAGTTTAGCCTGAGATATGATGGGTTCGGAACTCGAATACCTTTTGCATTGAAGGCAGAGGCGGGTATCCGAGACTTGCGCAGAGGAAATCCTTGCAAAGGAAAATGAAACCATGTAATCATTAACCTTTATTTGAGGAATAAGTAACAAAAAAACAAGGGTTGCAATAGGATGATAGACGTTAAACCAATGATTTTCCTTTCCAGAGAGAAACTTATCTATGATTTGTGGGCTCGGAACCTTGCCCCATCGCTTGATTTCTGGATAGACTTCCAAGCCGAGGGAGGAGGGCGCAGTAAATCTCTGATGGGTCCTTGCACCAGCAAGGCCCATCATTAGTGACGGTACCAAATCTTATAAATTTTGTCTTACAAGTAAATAGTCAATAGTGGAACCCTTAATTTGTAAACTGTTCAAACATGCCATAAGAGAAGGTCGAAGCAATAGTACAGACATTTCACATAGAATATAGACTTTATTAAAGGGTTAAGTTTAAAATAATTCATGAACCAAACTGCAGCCAATAGTTATAACCAACAGTAAAAGCATCACTCTACAGTATTCAAGTGGTGGGAACTAGTCATCGACCATCAAGGCGACAAGGTTTCGTTACAAACTCAAAATGTTATACGTTGTAGGACTCCCAATAAACTGTTTGAGGCACCACAGAGAACAAAAGGAAATAAACCCAAAAAAAAAAGGTAATTATTCATGTAGGAACCAGCCGAGGGTCTGGAAAATCTACAAAAGGATGGCTCCATCCATTACAGGGGAAATAAAATAAAAAAATGTAATATATTACACTACCAAATAAGAAGGACCTTCCACCCCTTAAGAAAACCGCTTAGCCTCTCGGTGAACTATTCACAGGGCCTACATACCTCCTTGAGATTCTTTAAAGAAGAACTATAATAGGAATAACAAAAACAAGATGGAACATATACAACGCTTTATGCATTTCACGGTGGGACTTTTCCTAAGACTTTTACCCTTCCTTTCATAAACGAAGGACTCTGATAAAATACCTTCCAATAACCAGAATGTTGTTATAATACAGAGGGTTCCCAAAACGATTAACCAGAGGAGAAACATCGACAACCTCAAGGAAAAACATCGCTTCCGCAGGATTAAGGGTGACTCCGAAAGTAATACAGAGAAGTTACCTGAAAGGGAGAACTCAACAGGAATGAAAAGACATGATGGTGACTACAGAATGACAAACTGCTTAATGTTTTTTGAAGAATACGCCACCTTAATGAATCTATATTGGTATTATGTTTAAGGAAGAACTTACCAGGGTTTTCGGACCACACCATCAGCTACATCCATGGAGCGACCACCATTACATACAGACTTCACCTCTGAAAAAATGTGATACCCAGAGCCTCTTTGTAAAAAATCAGAAATGACTAGATGTGAACCTACTCCAACCCTAAGAGACGCCTTGTCGTCTCAAAATAAATGTGGAGAGTGTGGAGGATAGGTTAGCCATCTGACATTGGCAGGGTCGATGTGACACTTCGGTTGTTGAGCCAGGCAAATTCAGTGTGATTAGAAGGAATGTCATTTATGATGGTTACAGAGCTTTAACTACCCTGAAAGTGAACCTTTCCCCACTTAAGGAATGTCGCTTTCACATCCCCTACGTTAGTATTAGTTAGTAGTTCGACCCTCGTTGTCGAATTTCCACTAGTGATATGTCTTAGAGCTTTCATTACATTCAGCGTACCGATTCTATGAACCATTAAATGATCGGGACTTGGTAGTTTGTGATATTGACTGGTCTTTAAACCCGACCCATGGATTTTTGATGGGAACCAAATAAAATTTCCTAGGGTTAAATTATTCGGGTGGACTTGTGCGTGAACATGGAGACCTTATGTGAAAAAGGTGAGTGTAGTATGGATCGTAAGGCTACACATTATACACATAGTCCCTACGCATAAAGGTTTTTGGAATGAAGGTAAAAAGGGAATTGTTAAATCCTTGGGGGGTTCTATATTATAACCTTCCTACTCGAATAACTCAAGATAATATAGTCAAAACATCTTAAGGTAGGGAGGACTTAGGAGTTTTATAATAGAGTTTTATAGCTTAAGGAATTTCCTACTTCTATCGATAAATTATATAAACAAAAAAAAAAAATTATAGTAAATATGAGGTTCTTTATACTCCACCCTAAAGCCTCTTGTCACTCCCACTCACTCCTTCAATTATGTTCTGCCTCCTCGAGACACCACTCTGGACTTGTCTCCACTGTTGAATCCTTATGCTTTCCAAGTCGAATGGTTCGACAGTCATGGCAACTCCCTCAGCTTCGCTCCTAGGCTCAGTTCATCCCCCTCCCCCGTTCCCCCACCCTGCCACTAGCCTCCACCTCCCCCTCCTCCTTCTCCACCTCCCATCACCTCCACCTCCCCAATTCCCTCATCTCCTCTCTCCTCTTCGTCCTCCCCTGCTCCTTGCTCTGATTCCCCCACTTCCTCCTCGACTCACCTCCTCCTCCTCCTCCACTCTCTACTGCTTGCTCCTGTTGCATATAAAGGGATGTTTTCGAGGAGTCTTTGGATGCCATCAAGCGAGGACTTGAGGACATCGGGATTGTTTGAGTTTTTGAGATAGATGGGGTTGAAGACTATGCTTGACACATAAAAATTCCCATCATGAATGTGCATGCGATCCTATAATGCATGCACACTAAAGCATGTGCACATTATAGGAACAAAGACGCATTGTTGTTGGGCAGGGATGAGCACCAAGCAAACTCAACCTCAAGGATTTCAAGTCACAGGAGTGCATGCATGTTATTAATGCAATGGATATAAAAAAATTTGTAGTCAAAACAACTTTACGAATAAAGATGTATAGGGGTTTGCGGAAAACTAGGACGTAAGGGATTAGGATTGAAAGTGTTTTGAAGATAGACCAATGGTTAGAGAACCAAGATGTGAGTGAAATGGTTGTGGGGCCCTTAATAGGATCTATATGAATATTTCACTTAGGGCTTGGGTGTGGAGGGGGTTAAGGGTCGAGTATAGGTTATGCATGGGCTTAGATGGAGCTAGGGGGGTCTAGGTCAAGCTCTAGGTCATGGTCTAGGTCATGCTAATGTTCACGGTCATGGTCTAGGTCTGGATCTAGGTCTATGTCGTGGTCTAATTCATGGTCTAGGTATATATCTAGGTCTATTTCATGGTCTATGTCATGGCCATGATATAGTTCTAGGTCTTGTTATGTCTAGGTCTATCTCTAGGTCTTGACATGTCTAGTTCAAGGTCATTTCTTGTCTTGCAATGTACCAAACTTGTTATAGTGTGTGAGAGTATGAAAGGGAGATAGAGGAATACATAGAGGGGGAGTAGAGAGAGATTTTATGAGAGTGTGAGAGTCAAAGAGAGGAAGACAGATAGGGGAGGTGGAGAGAGAGGAAGAAAGAGAGTGTGAGAGGGGGAGAGAGGAAGACAGATAGGGGGTGGAGAGAGAGGAAGAAAGAGAATGTGAGAGGGGGATATTGGAAGACAAAGAGAGTGTGTGAGATTGAGGGAGACAGAGAGGGAGGGTAAAAAAGAGAGAGTGTGTGAGAGGAAGGGGGGGGGAGAGGTAAGGGGGGTTATATGGAGAAAAATAGAGGAAGGGGGGAGAGTGGGGGAGACAGAGGGAGGGGGATATAGTGAATGAGAGAGGGAGGGTTAGATGAAAGAGGTAAAGAGAGAAGGGGGATAGAGAAGGATTGTTTGAGATTGTGAGAGGTAGGGAGAGGGGGGGTAGAGAGAGAGAAAGAGTGAGAGGAAGGTAGGGGGGAGAGATCGAAGGGGGGAGAGTGGGGGATATATAGGAGAGTTGGGGGAGAGTGGGGGATATAGAGGGAGAGAGATATAAAATGAGGGGGAGAGAGGGGTAGATGTAGGGGAGAGAGAGAGAGAGAGGGCAGAGAGAGATGGTAAATGTAGGTGAGAGAGAGGAGGTATAGTGGGAGGGAGGGGTTAGAGAGAGAGGGAGGAGGGGGAGAGGAAAGAAGAATAAAAGATAGGTTGAGAGTGAGATGGAGAGAGAGAGCAAGGGGGTAGAGAGAGAGAGAGGTAGGTAGAACGAGGGGTAGAGAGAAATAGGGGGGAGGGGTAGAGAGAGAGAGAGAGAGACTAACAATGAGGAGAGAGAGAAAGAGGTGGTAGATGTAGGAGAGAAAAATATGATAGATAGTGGAGGGAGGGGGAGAGAGAAAGGGAAGAGGGGGTAAAGAGAGAGTGTGAGAGGGGGAGAGAGAAATAAAGAGAGGGGGGTTGGACATGGTGTGTTTGATACTATGAGAGGGAGGGTGAGGGAGAAAAAGAGAGGGGGTAGATAGAGAGATAAAGATGAAGGGGGTAGAAAGAGGTGAAGAGAGAAATGGGGCAATATAGGAAGGGGGAGAGAGGGGTATATGTATGAGAGAGATATGAGAGATAGTGGGAGGGACAAGAAGAGAGAGAGAGAGGGAGGAGGGGGTGGAGAGAGAGTGAGACAAAGTGTTAGAGGAAAGGGGGGGAGAGAGGGAAATGGGGGTAGAGAGATATGAAGAGAGAAAGGGGGCGATAGTGGAGGAGAAAGAGGGATGGGGGATACAATGGGAAAGAAATTAAGGGGGATACAATGTAAGAGGGAGAGAGGATTATATGCAAGTGAGAGAGGGGAGGGAGAGGGAGATAAGGGGAGGGATGGAAAGAGCCAACAAGAGTAGAAGAGATTTTGATAGTGAGATGGAGAGATAAAGGGATAGGGTAGAGAGAGGGGGAGGAGGGAAAGTAGGGGAGGGAGGGAGCTAGCAAGAGTATAAGAGAGGTCGAGAGTGAGAGTGAGACTAACAACAAGGAGAGAGAGAGGGGAGGTATAAGGGGGAGAGAGAGAGAGAGAGACATTTGAAGAGGGGGTAGATAGAGTGGGAGTGGGTGTGAGAGTGTGAGGCATGGTGAGGAAAGGTCTAGGTATAGGTCATGGTCCAAGTCTAGGTCTAGGTATAGATCTAGGTATTTCCATGTCTTGCCATGTCTAGGTCAAGGCCATGTCTTTCCTTACCATTCCTTGCTTTGTAATGTTCCAAACTTGCTAGTGTGTGAGAGTGTGAGAGGGAGAGAGAGGAAGACGAAGAGGGGAAATAAAGAGAGAGTGTGGGAGGGAGAGAGAGGAAGGCATAGAGGGTGGCTAGAAATAGGGTGTGTGAGAGTGTGGGGGGGAGGGAGAGTGATCTAAAAATTGAAGAAGACTTGAAAAACTTGAATAATTATTGCAAGTGAAATGTCATGTGTTTAAAGAAAATGGATCAGTTTGCAACACATAAATTAAGGATTACTTATGCAAATTACACATAGAGAGCAGCATAAACATTATACATAAACACATAAGCACAACAATTGATAAAGGATTTCACCCCTCTTATGGGCTACATCTCCTGGTCCAGCTTCCAATGGATCATTATTATTAATTGCTAAAAAAGTGCTCAAAAACATGTCTTACAATGCTCAAACTGACAAATCGACTGCTCCAATGGCTTCCCAACGTCCCAAAACCCTTGTCTGGGCTCTTTCGGCACCTCAATCGGTCGAAAAACGAAGAAGTTAGGCCTCCTGGAAGTCTCCCTCTTCAAGCTTGCTATCTCTGGTTCTACAATTCATACCCTCCTTGAATGAACCTGGATCACACGCTCTTTTAAGCGCAAAAACCCAGCACCGGGCACAACCGCGCCAATGGTTCAAACCGTAGGACGGTTAAGGGCGCTCCAGCCCCTAACTGCCTCGGCACCTGGGCATATGGCCATGTGACCTCGCACGTTGCTAAAAGGTGGTTAACCGGTCATAATCGTGCAACTTCTTTCCCGCGCTCCGGTTCTATGGAAAACCACGGGCTATATAAAATAACCCCACCCGCGCTCTATACAATTCGCGTGCGCATACCAAACAGTCAGCTATATTACATATAGCATGGTCATATGTTGTGGAATGAAACCACGGGTCAGGGCTAAGCCCCGACCCATCCCCTTTCCATTGAATACAACAATCAAGTTTAAATATATGCGCGTTGATATATGAAAACAAGGAAGAAGGTCGACATGGTGGTTAGCGGAAGGTTGTGAAGTCTTTACATAGTAGGGGAGGTCTGGGGGTCGAACCTTGCGTACTCCCATTACATTTTATATAACAACATAAACCAAATAATGAAGGGGACACGTGGCACCCATGGATTGGGCCACGTGTCCTCATATCAATTGCCACCAACCGGACACGTGTCAACACCTGACTCGCCAATAATCGACCAATCAGCATCTGCCACATCACCACCATACGGTCTATATGACCCTGCCACGTTAGACCGTACCGACTGTACGGACTGTACGGACAGGTATAGTCAGTATCAAACTTTTTGCCTGTTTGGCTTGACGAACAGATCGCGATATCTTCTCCATACGGACTCCGTTTGAGAAAGTAAATATACCACCAGAATCAGGAAGACGAGACAGACGCAATGGCACTATTTTCATCGCATTCCGAGCACTTTGAAAATTGAGCAAAATTTGATCCCCTGATCACACCTCCCCATTGGGAAGCTTTTGGACCTCCAAAAGACTATCTCAGTCTATGTGAAGATGAGGGTAT
>ML785575.1:802607-812950 GCA_009831015.1 Picea engelmannii
ATAGGGGGGAGGGGTAGAGAGAGAGAGAGACTAACAATGAGGAGAGAGAGAAAGAGGTGGTAGATGTAGGAGAGAAAGATATGATAGATAGTGGAGGGAGGGGGAGAGAGAGAGGGAAGAGGGGATAAAGAGAGAGTGTGAGAGTGTGAGAGGGGGAGAGAAAAAGAAACAGAGGGGGGTTGGACATGGTGTGTTTGATACTATGAGAGGGAGGGTGAGGGATAAAAAGAGAGGGGGTAGAGAGAGAGAGAAAGAGGAAGGGGGTAGAAAGAGGTGAAGAGATAAATGGGGCAAGATAGGAAGGGGGAGAGAGGGGTAGATGTATGAGATAGATATGAGAGATAGTGGGAGGGACGAGAAGAGAGAGAGAGGGAGGAGGGGGTGGAGAGAGAGTGAAACAAAGTGTTAGAGGAAGGGGGGAGAGAGAGGGAAAGAGGGGTAGAGACATATGAAGAGAGAAAGGGGGGTATAGTGGAGGAGAANATTTTATTTTTCTTTACGTATTTTCTTCGAGGAAAAGAATCCCCAAATTTCTATGGGGCCTAGCGCAGACCCTCCCTTCCCTTATCCTCCCCCATGTGATCATTGGCTATGACCATAGGCCTTACCAAAAAGGCGCTTCCGACTTTCGCGATTCGGGGAATCGCGATGCAAGCGTTCCCTTTTTCTCTGTCTTTCAAAATGTCGAAACCCGAAAGGGTCTAACAGATCCTTAGCTCCTTCCTTGGGTCGCTTTTCATACGACCAGTCCAATGACCTGGTGTTGTTCCTCTAAATTCTTTCGGGGTTTCGTGATTTGTGAAATCACGATGCAAGCATTCCTCCTTTCCCTTTCGAATCCCCAGAACCTGAAAGCTCGATAGCATCCGAATCTATGGTCCAGATCATCGACTTTATCAATGGCCCAGATTTAATCCCGACATTCTACCTTTCAGGATTTCTGGTGAGGTATTCACTCCTATTACTCTGATGTCCAGAACCCTGGTGGAATTAGATATTTTCCATGTGTCCCTACAAATGGGTGGTCCAGATTCTTTCGGGACTCCTCCTCCCTACCCCAAGACCCTGTTCGGTGACCTAGGGCTCATTCACAGAGCGCATCGGGGTTTCGCGTACCGGGATTTCACGACTGGTGAAGACAAGGGGTCTTGCCCTTGGGTATCCTGGGTGTCGAAATGCCGAAACCTATTCACACTAAACTGATTTGGGGTTTCGCATATCGGGATTTCACGACTGGCGAATACGAGGGAACTTTCCCTTGGGTTTCCCGGGTGCCAAAACGCCGAAAGGCCAAAACCTATTCACACTAAACCGATTCGGGGTTTCGCCTATCGGGATTTCGTGACTGGCGAATATGAGGGAACTTTCCCTTGGGTTTCCCAGGTGCCGAAACGTCGAAAACTATTCACGCTAAACAGATTCGGGGTTTCGCATATCGGGATTTCGCAACTGGCGAATACAAGGGAACTTGCCCTTGGGTTTCCTGGGTGCCGAAACGCCGAAATGCCATAACCTATTCACTCTAAACTGATTCGGGGTTTCACGTATTGGGATTTCGTGATTGGCGAATACATGGGAACTTGCCATTGGGTTTCCTGGGTGCTGAAGCGTCGAAACGCTAAGACCTATTCACGCTAAACCGATTCGGGGTTTCGCATATCGGGATTTCGCGGTTGGCGAATACGAGGGAAATTTCCCTTGGGTTTCCTGGGTGCTGAAACACTGAAATGCCGAAAACCTGAGAGAACCACTCTCTCTTGTACAAGGTTTCCAGACTCAGATCACATGATCCTTCAGCGGGTTCTTGGGTAACTATCCCTAGGCTTGGTGACCTGACTGAAAAGCCTTCCTAATTCACCGAGCTATGAACTCTGTGTTAGGGGTAAGTAAACTCATGGGTTTACTAAAACGATAGTATTTTCAAGGAAATCACTCCGGCTCTGGAATGCGAGGAAACTTCTCGGGAGGAGGTGCCTTCAAGAAATCAAACTAGGACACCGCGCGAGTCAAGTAGGTGGAACAAATCTCAAGGGAACGGACTCATATTCTGAACTTATTCATTTTCTAGATAAACTAATTATGGTCATATAAGTATAAGCATGCATCCATTAGTTCAATCAAAACAAAAAGCAAACACTTCTATACAGAAACCATTTATGAGTGTACAAACATGAGCATGCATCCAGGATATTCAATTCAAGATACAAGATATAAACACTTATCAGAAACACCAAGCATGACGTGACTACTGAGAGGGGTGCTCGTTTCCACCCAACCGTAGGCTCAGTGACTCCAAACGGATTTACCACTAGCCACCCCTGAGCTAGACCACGATGCTTGAGGTTCAATTTTCTACTTCCAGCTCAACGGAAGTCAACGATGAAGGTTACTCTCCTTCTCCTTTGTTCAGAACTCCCCGTGTTTCCATAGTTTCTCCAGTTCTTCCCCGCGATCCTTGTCCCACGCGTTCTCTCCTCCTCTCTTACCACACTTCCTCTCTTGCCTTTTCTCTGCAAGATTGTGTGTGGCACGAATTTCCCCATCCGCGGTTAGGTCTGGGAGCTGTTACGGATGGTCGGTTCACCCCCATCCCCTCATTAACTCTTGAGGAGCCTCCCCACCTACTAATCTGATGTGAAATCCATTCTGGGGTTAGAGAGTTTCTTTGGTCTTTGAGCAAGTAAAACCAGTACGGTACTGGCTCGACGAAAGTTAACGCAACCATTCCAGGTCCCTTCCACCACCTCTCATTATCCATCGTGGTCTCTTTTAGCACATCCCCCTCCCAGCAGCCATGCAACACATATTCATAACATAATTTACATTCATCGACCTTTTATAAAAAGGTACGTCAAATCATACATTCACGTCTTTGAGTTTGCCATAGTTCTTGGCCAATATAGTTATTTTTACAGATTGGGGGAAACAGGGTGTTACAATTCCCTCCCCCTTAAAGGAACATCGTCCTCAATGTTCTATCTATCAATATGACGTGTATGTACAGAAGTAAACAAAATCGAATATGCCTGTTTCATGGCATCTTCCATTTCCCAGGTAGCCTCATCTGGGCCAAAATGTTTCCATTGCACCTTGACCTATGCAATGGTTTGGTTCCTGAGTGGGGTTTCCTTTCTGTCCAGTATACATTGAGGTTCTGGCAGGAATTATCCCTTCGGTTCCACCTGGATCACAGACCAGTCAATTATATGATTAGAATCGTGCACATATTTATTCAATAATGAAACATGGAAAACATTATGTGCTTTTACTGTGGGAGGAAGTGCTAGCCTATAGGCTACAGGTCCCACTCTATATAGAACTTCAAAGGGTCCACAATACCGAGGTGAAAACTTGGCACAAGCTCCCATCCTCTGGGAACTCTTCCTGGGACAAACTCTAAGATATACGTGGTCTCCCATCTTGAACTCTCTTGGAGTTCTCTTTTGGTCGGTGTAACTTTTCTGTCTTTTCTGAGCGACCTTTAGATTTTTCTTTATCTAAGTCACTTGTTCCATTTCTTTCAACATGTTGGGTCCAATAGTAATTTTGTTCATGGGATTACTCCAACTGACTGGAGTGTTACATGGTCTACCATAGAGGACTTCGAAAGGACTCATCTTCAGGGATTCTTCATAGCCATTGTTGTAGGAAAATTCCACCAGTGGCAGGTAATCTTCCCACTTTTTGGGTTGATGCATTACATGCATTCTTAGCATGTCTTCTAATATTTGGTTCACTCTTTCTGTCTATCCATCGGTCTAAGGATGATAGGTTGTACTAAACAATAATTTGGTCTCTAGACCAGCCATCAAGGATTTCCAAAAGTTGGAAGTAAATTTCCTGTCTCTGTCAGACACGATCTTTTTAGGCATACCATGTAGTCTCAATATTTCCTTCACGAATGTGATGGCGATATCTATTTCCTTGCAAGTCGATTTGATGGGGATAAAATGGGCGGACTTTCTCAATTTATCCACCACTACCATGATGGCGTCATTCTGTTTGGTCAATGTTGGTAATCCGGTGATGAAGTCCATGGAAATGGTTTCCCATTTCCATTCAGGGATTGGTAAAGGTCGTAATAATCATGCTCGGTGACGGTGTTTTTCTTTAACCTGTTGGCATTCTATGCATTTGGCTAAGTACTCATCTATGTCTTTCTTCAATCCAGGCCAATAAAATTGTTTCCTGGTGGCCGTGATCATCTTTTGGTATCCTGGATGACCAGTATATGGTCTTTTATGTAGTTCATCCATTATGAACCTCTTCAAGTCGTCACAATCTAGAATATACAATTGGTTTTTGTAAGTTAGCAGATCTCCATATATCATCTGGTAGACTTCATACTTTATCCCTGTGGGTTCTTTCTCTAGGTACGATGTCATGGTCTGGAAGAATGTGTCTGTTTATTGTGCATTCCTTAATCTTTCTTTGACATTGGTCTCGCAGGTGCTCACCGCTGCCAGGTGAATCATTTTCATACTTCTGCTAAGGGCATCAACCACTTTATTTTCCTTTCCTTTAACATGTTTGATTTCAAAATCAAATTCAATAAGGAGGGCCATCCACCTATATTGTTTGGCATTGATCTTTGGTTGGTCAAACATATATCGCAATCCATAGTGGTCTGTAATAAGTAAAAATTTCCTTCCCATGAGGTAATGCCTCCACATTTTTAAGGTGTGCATTATGGTAGCCAGCTCTAGATCATGGGTCACATAGTTCACTTTGTTCTCATTCAATTTTTGGGATTCATAGAAGACTACACTTCCTCCTTTCATAAGGACTCCTCCGAGTTGTAACACCTTGTTTCCCCCGGTCTGTAAAAATAACTATATTGGCCAAGAACTATGGAAAACTCAAAGATGTGAATGTTTAATTTGATGGACCTTTGTATAAAAGGTCGATGAATGTAAATTATGTTATGATTATGTGTTGCATGACTGCTGGGAGGGGGATGTGATAAAATATACCACGATAGCTAATGAGAGGTGGTGGAAGGGACCTGGAATGGTTGCGTTAACTTCCACCCAGCTAGTACCGTACTGGTTTTTACTTCCTCAAAGACCAAAGCAAATCTCTGACCGTGGAATGGATTTCCCATTAGATTGGTAGGGGGGGAGGCTCCTCAAGAGTTAATGAGGAGATGGGGGTGAACCGCCCATCCGTAATAGCTCCCAGACCTGACCACGGATGGGGAAATTCACGCCACACGCAATCTTGCAGAGAAAAGGCAAGAGGGGAATTGTGGTAAGCAGGAGAGAAGGGGGAATGCATGCGACAGGGATCGCAAAAGAGAACCAGGAGGAACTCCGGAAATACAGGGAGTTCTGAACAGAGGAGAAGGAAAGTAACCTTCGTCCTTCACTTTTGTTGAGCTGGAAGTAGGAGACTGAATCTCAAGCATCGTGGTCTAGCTCGGGGGTGGCTAGTGGTAAATCCGTTTGGAATCACTGAGCCTACGGTTGGGTGGAAATGAGCACCCGTCTCAGCAGTCACGTCACACCTAGTGTTTCTGATAAGTGTTTATATCTTGTATCTTGAAATGAATATCCTGGACGCATGCTCGTGTTTGTACACTCATAAATGGTTTATGTATAGAAGTGTTTGCCTGTTGTTTTGATCGAACTAATGGATGCATGCTTATACTTATATGACCATAATCATTTTATGTAGAGAATGAATAAGTTCAGAATACGAGTCTGTTCCCTTGAGATTTGTTCCACCTACTTGACTTGCACGGTGTCTTGATTATATTTCTTGAAGGCACCTCCTCTCAGGAAGCTTCCTCACATTCCAGAGCCGGAGTGAGTTCCTTGAAAAGACTACCATTTTAGTAAACCCATGAGTTTACTTACCCCTGACACAGAGTTCATATCTCGGTGAATTAGGAAGGCTTTTCATTCAGGTCACCAAGCCTAGGGATAATTACCCAAGAACCCGTTGAAGGATCATGTGATCTGAGTTTGGAAACTCGGTACAAGAGAAAGTAGTTCTCTCAGGTTTTTGGCATTTCAGCACCCAGGAAACCAAAGGGTAAGACCCCTCATCTTCGCAAGTCGAGAAATCCCAGTACCCAAAACCTCGACGTGCTCTGTGGATGATCCGGTTTAATGTGAATAGGTTTCGGCATTTCGGCACCCGGGAAACCAAAGGGTAAGACCCCTCGTCTTCGCAAGTCGCGAAATCTCGGTACCCAAAACCCTGACGTGCTCTGTGGATGAGCCAATTTAGCATGAATAGGTTTCGGCGTTTCGACACCTGGGAAACCAAAGGGTAAGACCCCTCATCTTCGCAAGTCACGAAATCCCAGTACCCGAAACCCCGACGCGCTCTGTGGATGAGCTGGTTTAGCGTGAATAGGTTTTGGCATTTCGACACTCGAGAAACCAAAGGGTAAGACCCCTCATCTTCGCAAGTCACAAAATCCTGGTACCTGAAACCCTGATGCGCTATGTGGATGAGCCAGTTTAGTTTGAATAGGTTTTGGCATTTCAGCACCCGGGAAACCAAAGGGAAAAACCCCTCGTCTTCGCCAGTCACGAAATCCTGGTACATGAAACCCCGATGCGCTCTGTGAATGAGCCCTAGGTCACCGGACTGGGTCTTGTGGTTGGAAGGAGGAGTCCTGAAAGAATCTGGACCACCCATTTGTAGGGATGCATGGCAAAGATCTAAATACACCAAGGTGTTAGACATCATAGAAATAGGAATGAAGACCCCACCAAAATCCCGAAAGGTAGAATGTTGGGATTTAATCTGGGCCGTTGATCAAGTCGATGATATGGACCTCAGATCCGGATGATACTGGGCTTTTGAGTTCTGGGAATTCGAAAGGGAAAGGAGGAACGCTTGCATCACGATTCCCCAAATCGTGAAACCCTGAAAGAATTTAGAGGATTAGCACCAGGTCATAGGATCGATCATATGACAAGCGACCCAAGGGAGGAGCTAAGGATCTGTTAGACCCTTTCTGGTTTCGGTATTTCGAAAGATAGAGAACAGGGGAACACTTGCATCGCGATTCCCCGAATCGTGAAAGCCGGAAGCGCCTTTTTGGTAAGGCCTATGGTCATAGCCAATAAACACATGGGGGAGGATAAGGGAAGGGAGGGTCTATGCTAGGCCCCATAGAAATTCGGGGATTCTATTCCTTGAAGAAAAGACATAAAGAAAAAGAAAATCTTAGTTGTCGTAGTGGGTCCATGACATGAGCCTTTCCTTGCAGGAATCTATGCACACGATCAAGTCATCTTCGAGATCAATGATATTCAACATGGGTGCATGGGTCAGTAGATGTTTTAGGGATTGAAACCTTTCTTCACATTTTGGGGTCCAAAGGAATTTAACTCCCTTCTTCTGGAGGGCAGTGATTGAACAACCAATCTTGGAGAATCCTTTTATAAATCTCTTATACTATCCTGCTAAGCCCATAAAGGATCTAATATCTGAAACGTCCTTTGGGTTAGGCCATTCCATGATATACTTGATCTTGTTAGGGTCTACTGCTACTCCCTCTTCAAATATGACATGGCCCAAGTAATGTATTTGCTTCTGGAAAATTTTGCACTTGCTAAATTTGGCATAGAGTTGATGTACTCTTAGCACTTGAAGCACAAGTCTAAGATGTCCCTCATGTTCCTCTCTATTCTTGGAGTAAATTAATATACCATCAATAAAAACAAGTACAAATTTGTCTAGGAATTTGCTAAGCACATTGTTCAACAAGCACATAAAAGTGGTAGGGGCATTGGTCAATCCAAATGGTACTACCACAAACTCATAGTGACCATATCTCATCCTGAAGGTAGTTTTGTGGATGTCTTCACTCTTGATTCGGACTTCATGGTATCCAGATCTCAAGTCAATCTTTGAGAAGATGGAAGCACCTCCCAATTGATTGAACAGGTCATTGATCCTGGCTAAGGGGTACTTGTTCTTTATGGTTACCTTATTGAGTTGTCTATAATCTATGCATAGTCGGAGGGTACCATCTTTCTTTTTCACAAACAGGACTGGTGCTCCCCATGGAGACATGCTGGGCTGGATATAGCCTTTGTCCATCATTTCTTTTAGTTGTAGTTTAAGCTCAACTAGCTCGGGTGTGCTCATCCTGTAGGGTGTCTTAGACACTAGCACCGCTCCTGGTGCAAGTTCTATCGAGAAGTCAATTTCCCTTCTCGGAGGTAACCCCGGTACCTCTTCCAGAAGAACATCTCTATATTCTCTTAGTGTAGGGTGGTCTTCGAGGCTTGGTTTGTCATCTTCAACTGATTCCAACACCTGTATCGCATATAGTGGACATCCCTTTATGCAATACTTTCTCATTTGAAGGGTTGATATTCGTCTCACTGAGACAGGTTTTTGGATCCCTTGAAGGGTTATCCTTCTTCCTTCTTCACTTACACATTCTAAGGTTTTATGGTAACAGTCTAGTATAGCTTTATATGTGTCTAGCTAGTCCATACCAATCAACAGGTCATATGATCCTAGGGGTAATACGTTAAGGGTTGCTTCGGTGGGGAATTCACCCATAGTGAATTGGCAAGATGGTATGACCTCCATTACTTTTCTTTTGGTGTCGGTGGATAACTGTACCAACCATGGCTTGGCATGTTCATGTGGCTATAATTTACACTTATCAATAGCCTTAGGGGCTATATAAATCAAATTTGAACTAGGGTCAATTAGAATAGACACTAGATGGTTGGTGATCATACCTTCCATCTCCACCACTAAATCTTGGTGGTCAGCTTGTTTATTATCCAAGGTTGCATAAATTTGCGGCATGCTCCTGGCCATGTCATTGATGGTGGTAGCTTCTTGAATGTTGTAAATTATCTTACTGTTATGTTGTCGGTGCGGGCAGTCCCTCAGTAGATGTTCTTCTCCACAACCCTAACATTTCAAGGGTTCTTTCCTTGGGTTATCAATCTTTCCTGGGGTAGATCCAAAAGGTTTATTTCTTCTCTGGGAGGGGAAATTTTGTTGGTATACACTTTGGGTTGGAAAACTCATCCTTGAGTCCTTTTTATAGTTTTTAAGTCTTGGGGATTTTAACCCCTTTTTATGGAATCCTGAACTATTCTTCTGCTTCCAGCCTTCACGAGGTTATGTTCGATGCCCAAGTTGTTCATAACAATATCTTGCCTTTCGGATAGTGTCTTCTAGGGTCTTGGGCTCGTTGAACTCAATCCTTTTTTGATAGTCCTTAGGTAGTCCACTGATGAATCATTGCACCTTTTCTTTTTCTTCTTTTATATAGGGTACGTACCTCAACAACTCAAGCAATATGTTGACATATTCCTCTATGGTGCGTTGCCCCGGCTTGAGTTCATAGAATTCTTTAGTCTTTTCGTCGAAATACTTTTCCAGCAGATACTTCTTCCTGAAGTATTTCTCAAACCATTCCCAAGATAGGTCTTCTTCATGAATCCCTTTTACATTCTTAAGGTCTTCCCACCAAATGGAAGCCTTCCCATTCAAGTTGAAAGTGGCTACTCGGGCCTTCAAGTTTTCCGAGAAGTCATGGACTCTAAAATACTTCTTTAGTCCAAGCAGCCAGGCCTCCGCTTCCTCTCCCTTTTTTATTTCACCATCAAAAGAGGGTGGTTTGGCCTTCTTGAATTCTTCGAGATTATGATCTTTGGAATGATTTCGCTTCTTCCGTTTTCTTCGGGAGTAAGAACTAGTTCTACTACTAGAAGATCCCTCTGAGTTGCCAGTTTCCTTTCCAAAGGAATCATCCGACGCTTGTCTCTTATCTCTGGGGTGGACCTTTCTCGAGGTGCTCCTCCCAGTGTGGCCACTTAAAGGACCAGGTTTTCGTTTTCCAGGTGGGCTTCAACTTCTCTTCATCTGTCGTTGGTCCGTGTGACTGGTGTCAGGTCCATGCTATAATTGTCTTTATATGTAGGATAAGCTCTGCAGCAAGACTACATTAATCTCTGTTTGCTTCTCTTGCTCTTTTATCAACCTCTCGTTGTCAGCCTTCCAGCTCTGTAGTTCGACCATAAGGCTCCTCACAGTCTCAACTAGATCTGGAGGGGTCTCCACCGCTCTCCTTTCGTCAGGTTCTTCGTCTCTATTGTGGGATCCATCCCTCAGTTCATGGTGTGTCACCATTCTATGCATCTACAGTTTCCTGCGGTTGATAGTCCACTTGTTGTGAAAGAAAAACACTTGTTGTTAGTCAACATCATATTCATTCACAATTAGCGCATAATTCATATTTTTCAAATGCATACACACAATAGGAATTTTCATTCTTAACTTCGGATTTTGATAAAGGGGGTTAGGATAGAGAGTTACTCCTTTTAAGAGTACTTCAAATGGAGTTTCTG
>ML785576.1:8354-36093 GCA_009831015.1 Picea engelmannii
TAAAATAAATGAAATTTATAAAAAAAAAAAAAAAAAACTTTCAGATTTTAAAATTTAAATTTTATTAATTAAATAAAATTAAATTTATCACAAATAAATTATTTTGGAAAAAAAAATTCTCATCAAAAACTAAATTGTCTTGTTTGCTTCCTCTCAAGTTAAGAATACAATGTAATCACCTAAAACAAAGGAGATTGTTAGATGAAGCTTAGTGAGGTTTAATATCATTTTAATTGCAATATTTTCATGGTTTCAATTAACAACATTAATATGAAAATTTCCCTCAAATTACTTAAACATTTCCATTCACCTATTTAAGAAATATGATAGTTTTATTTCTATTGAAAATTGAACAACTTCATTTCAAATTCCTATAAATTGAAAACCATATATTTCACAACTAATATTTCACGACTATGTTAGCGAATTAGGAATTTAAAATGAATGGATTCCTATGAATTGAAAACCATATATTTCACAACTATGTTAGGAATCAAGAATTCGATAGTTGTAATTTATTCCATTTGTAATTTATAATGGAATATTATATGTGTCATGACATGTTATCTTATATATTTTAATGGGAAAAACAATTTGTATAATTTAATTTTAAAATTTTTTGCAAGATTTTTTGGATTCATTCAATAAACATATGATATAGTAAATATATGACATAACATGTGTATTTTTGAGATGTTAAAAATCAATTTATTTTTTCTTTAATAAATATTATCTATTATATGATATTTAAGCAAGTTAAAATTATCAAATATATATTTTTAAAATTATAAAAGATTTTTTTTTTTTGAGATATTTTTTTTCTTCTTATTTTTTTAAAATAAAAGTGGATCTTTATATTAATGCCAATTGTAAGCTTACGAAAAATTCCCGCAGCACACACATAAATGTCTGTTGCTGAGGGTAGAATTGCTAGTGACAAAATTACATAGACAACACGACAAATGCTTCGAGACCAACAACGGTCCATGATCCTTTTGAACTCGGACTTCGCGGGTTCTCTCCTCATACTTTCTCAACCTATGAGCTTAATGGGCGCTAGCCCCTCCCTTTCCGAGCACTTTGGGACTTCGCTTTTCGCGAAGTTAAAAGAACGCACAACTCTGTTCTTCCGAAACCCGAACCCCGACTCCCCGCTTTCCAAAACCTTCGAAAATTGGGACTTTGCAAATTGGGACTTCGCAAGTCGGGGTTCACAAATTGGGACTTCGCAAATTCTAGACTTTGAAAGTCAACATGTCGCGATCTTCCAAAACTTGAACCCCAACTCTTCGCTTGCCAGATCAACGGTCCAAAAATATCTGTGATCCAACAGTTCTGAACTTCCCTTCGCAAATCGGGGCTTCCTGTTTTGGGATTTTGAAATTTGATTCTTCCCAAGCTCCCAAAACCTGAACTCTGACTCGTCGCTTCGGGATCCAACAGTCCTGGGATCCCCTTCACGAGTTGGGACTTCACGAATTTCAATCTTCTACGCTATGATCCAACGACTACGATCACCCTCTCTCCCGAGCTTATGATCATATATGACTTAGAAGGTTTCTAGGTATTCAAAGGTGACACCCCATCCGAGTAAGGGTCATCCAACTGAGCAAGCTCCTTGCATTGGAGCCAGAGGGGTAAGTTTTGGGACTGCCTGGAATCGTGGAGAATGATCTGCTATGTGGATTCAACCCCTACATTGGATAGTTTGTCCGCAACTTTGTTTTCACTTCGTCGAATGTGAGAGGGGGTTAGAGTTAGAGAGGGTCTGAGAAGTGCCTGGTAGTTATATAGGGGACTAAGGAGGTGCCAACTGGAGGTGATTTTCCCTAGATATCTTCCATTTAGGATTTTTGTTGCCAAGTCTATTATGATTTTGGAATCCAGAGATGATTTTAAGAATGGAAATTTATTTTAAAATGTAGAAACCTTGGTGAATCTTACTAATCCTTCATATGCCAATTATAAATGTTTGACGATATTTTTGTAAAAATATTCAAATTTCTAAGGTTTTTATATAGTTTTTATAAAATTTTGGCGATTTTTAAGGTAAAATAATTTTATCCTATATAATTTGGGCGAATCATTTTTAAAATAGCGAATCTCTTTTTTGGAAAAACCATGGAAAATTAGCCCATGAGGGAAATTTAGCCCCTAAAATCATCCCTGTTGGAATCTCCTTCAATGATAAGACAGGTGAGGTTTTGATCCAGAGCCATTTGCAATCCTCTGATAAGACCCCAAATTTCTTATGAATTATTGGTGTTGCATCCTAGATTTTCTGCAATGAGGCTATGAATTTGGCCCAAGCTCTTTCTTATGACCACTCCATAGCCTGAGTGTCCTGGATTGCCTTTTGAAGCACCATCAAAGTTGAATTTATGGAAGCCTGATGGCGGGGAAGCCACTTAGAGGGACTGAGGGATTTTGAATTTAGGGGGGGTTGCTGAGGAGGGGTGGAGTGTAAAAATGAGAAACCCCAAGAGTTGAGGAGTGAGAGCTCACTTGGATCAGTGGGGAATTCTTCCTGGGTCCACAATTGTAGCTGAAGAGTTTCCTGGAGATGCAAGCGTATCGTTTTCCAGAGGAGAGTGGGAGGAAAGAGCTGGGAATGAAAAATTATTATGTTCCTCTCTTTCCATAGTTGCCAAACTATGAAGCTTGGTAAGAGTTCTCAGGTTATGTTTAGGATACGAATTTTGAAGGAACCAGAACCCCAATTCATGATTGTGCTTATGATGTTGATTTTAACTTGTTTGGTTCTTCTCATGAGTTAAGTGACTTGGTTCCAGATGTCCTCACTGAGTGGACAATTGTTTAGGAAGTGATCCATGGTTTCTGCCTGGAGATGGAAGAGATGGAAAATCAAGGGGCCAATGAAACCTCATCTTTGAAGATTATCTCAGGTTAAGATCTTGTTATGTAGTAGAAGCCAGAGGAATGTAGAGATTTTGGGCTAGAGTTTTGATTTCCATATTATTGTCTAGATGCTGAATTTTTGAAGATTTTGGAATTTCTCCTGTAGAGTGTACCCCTCTTTGAGAGTGAATCTACCATGAGGTGTGTATCCCCATCTAAGAATGTCTTGGTCTATTCTTTTCTGGATTCACCTTTGGGATGTTTCTTATTTTCAGTGCTGCAGGTCACAGTCCATTTCCTCTTAGAGTTCTTGATGGGTTGATTTCCATCTTTTCCAAGGAGAGTTACTGAGGGTATCTGTCCACAAATATGCCACTTTGAGAGTGGAAAGATATTGAATTTGATTTGCATAGGATTGTCAATTTTATTCCAATTGTAGGGGTAGCATTTGCTGCCAGGAATCGGTCCAAAATAGGGCATTCTGGTCATTATGAACTTCCCAGAAAGCATGTTCATGTATGAGTGGTCAATTTTTCCAGACCCCATTCTAGATGTTGGAGCCTTGAATTTTCTCCTGCATTCTTATAAGATGGCTTTGATGCATATTTGGGGAATATTTACATTTCCAAAGTTTGGCCCAGTTCTCTACTAGAGTTTTGAGACATCTCCACCAAATTCTTTCTCTCATGGTGCTATTTAATTTTCCAAGGTCTCGGAGGCCCAACCCACCTGAAGATTTGGGCTTGCATACCTTGTCCCAACTGACTAGGGCCCATTTTTTGTCTGGGTTATGTCCATTCCATAGAAATTTTCTTTGCAAATTCCTTATTTTCTTTATGACAGAAAGGGGGGCAGCTAGGGCTGAGAAGAGGTAAGCAAGGATGGATTGAAGGACTGACTTTAAGAGAATGATTATGGCTAGAAGGTTGAGGGAACGAAAGGTCCAATTGATAAGACGATTGGAAATGGAGAGTAGGAGAGAGTCCCAGGATATGTTTATGGTTGTTGAGTCAAAAAGAGGGAGTCCCAGGTAGCGAAAGGGAAGAGTGTAGACAGGGGTATTCAAAAGTTGAGAAAGGTGTTGTTGGATTACTTTAGGAGTATTAAAAAAGAAGAGATGCGACTTGGCCAGATTAATGGTGGTGCAAGAGGCTTCACTGAAATCAAAGAGGATGGAACTTAGTTTAATTGCTTCTTGCGTAGTGGGGGTGTTCATTAGCAATGCGTCATCAAAAAATTAGTTGTGGGAGGCTGTCGGTTGTAACCCATGAAGAGGGAGGCCTTGGAGGGATACATTTTGAATTGAAGCCTTGATATAGTGTCATAGGCCCTCAACCATTATGATAAATAGGAAAGGGGAGAGAGGGTAACCTTCCCTTATTCCTCTTGTGGGGGAGAAGGGTTGAGAGGGGACTCCATTGACGAGGATTGAGAAAAAGGTTGAGGAAATGAGGTTCATTATCCAAGAGATCCAATCCTTGTTGAAGCCAAAAGCCGATAGAAGAGCTTTCTTGTACTTCCATCTTAATTTGTCAAAATATTTTGAAAGGTCAAGTTTTAGAAGCATACCTGGAGTACGGGTGATTTTGTGCAAGTGAATGATTTCATGGACAAGTATGACGTTATCCATGATTTGCCTTCCTTGGACGTATCTTGATTTCTCCTTGGAAATGATGAAGGGGAGTATTAGCTTGAGTCTTAGAGCTATGACCTTGGAGATGATTTTATAGATCACATTGCAAAGTGTTATGGGTCTGAAATTATTAGTGTTTGTTACTCTTTCTTCTTTGGGTATTAAGGTGAGGAAAATGGCATTTAGTGTTGGAAGAACTTTGCATGAGCTGCGTGATTCATCCACCAGATTCCACACTTCATCCCTTATCATTGACCAATAGGAGTGGAAGAAGTCTGTGGTGAAGCCATCTGGGCCTGGAGCCTTGCCTATGGGTAGATCATGAATATCATGATCCACTTCTGCTTGCGTTATTGGTGTCATGAGAGCCTCATTTTGTTCCTAGGTGATAATAGTTGGGATATTTTGGGTCACCCTCTCAATTGTTGAGGTACGGTCCACATTTGGTTCTGAGAGGAGATCCTTGTAGAAGTCTAACAACTCGTGTGATATTTCATAATCAGTTAACAAGGTGTTTCCTTGTGGGTCTTCCAACTTGGTAATGAGATTGATGAGGCATCTTTGGATCATGGACCGGTGGAAGAATTTGGTGTTTTTCTCTCCCTTGTTGACCCATTGAACCCAATATTTCGGTCTCCACAGGATTTATTCCTTCTTGTATCTTTCTTCCAGTTTCATTTTGATTTCATTCTCCTCCTGCTATTGAGTGATTGTGTGTCCTGAGTGAAGTTTTTTTCCCTGAAGGTCCTCTAGTTTTTGTTCCAGTAGTTTTCTTTCTTGGAAGATGTTCCTGAAGACTTCTTTGTTCCATTTTGTGCATTTGTTGTTTGAAGTATTTGAGATTTTGCTGGAAACAATACATTTTTGTACCCCTCTGTATTTCCGCTGTGCTCCACCAATGATGGGCTAGCTCCTAGAAGTCTGGGTGGGCAAGCCAAAAATTTTCAAATCTGAAGGGTTTAAACTTGGGGGTGGAAAGGGTGTCGACCCTAGCTAAACCGACCGGTGGTCCGAGCCTGCCTTCGGTAGGATGTTGGAATCTACTAGGGGGGCTTCCATAAGGAGAGTTTCTGAAATGAGAAAGCGATCTAGCCTGTAGGCTATTTGTTGGTGACCTGATCTTTTGTTGGTCCAGGTGTAAGTACCATTGCTATTCTCTATGTCTACATATGAGGTTCTTTATGATTTCCTAGAATTCTGCATTGTTCTGCTCCAGGCATTTTTTCTCCCCTCCTTTCTCCTCTAGTTGGAGAATCATGTTGAAGTCGCCCCCTATTATCCATCATTTTCCCTCATCTAGAGAACCTAGGTAAGCCAGGCTCTGAAGAAAGAGGTATTTTTCTTGGTTGTTCTGTGGTCCATAAGCGTTTGTGATCATTCCCTCCTTGTTCGAACCTATGGCTCTGTAGTGCGTTGTGATGGTGTTTGGAGTGGAGAAGCCTTGATCTAGGATGACTATACCATGATTCCATAGAATGGCCAGGCCTCCTGAAGCCCCCTTTGATTCTGTTTGATAGGAGTTGTAGTTGTGCCAACATATTTTGAGGATATCTTCTGCAGTCTACCCTGGACATTTTGTCTCTTGTATCAGGAGTATATCATGGTCTTCCATTTTGATGCAATTTCAGAGAATCCTTTGCTTGGATCTTCCATTTAGGCCTCTGATATTCCAGGTGAGGATATTCATATTTAACAGTTTGATGGCTGGGAGAAGGAGCTCTCTGAGAGCCTGTGAATCTGTCTCGAGTTGATCATATAGTTTACCGCCTCCTTTATTAGCTGGTGAGCTGATTTTATTCCCTATCACTTGTTTTCTTTTGGGTGTCTTCTTGGATCTAGGTTTGGGTCTATGTTGATCCCCAACCTGGATGTATCCTGACGACGATCGCCTTCCCCACCCCTTGGAGAACGATCACGCTTACCAGGACCTTCTCTTCCCTTTGGCCCGAAGAGTACAATACTCTTCTATCTTCCTATCGGAAGATCTACACCTAGTGTTTTCTTTACGCAATCCTCCTTCCTATTATTCGAAGGATTGGAACTTCGCTACTCGCAAGTTCAACCGTTATGAATTTCCTCCTCGGATCCCCGAGACCCGAGATGTGTCAGTCAACACTGACTTTCTTCCTCCACTATCGGGACCTTCTTCTATCACCCGTCGCCGGTCGGAGCACCAAACACTCGGAGTTCAAACTCCCGATATGCGATGAGCCGAGATACCGACCTCTTCGTGATCTCGTTTCCTCGGAATCTCGCTATTCGCGCAGTCGAATGATTCTAGCCTCGAATCCCGATACCCGAGACACTGACAACTCGAGTCACCTGTCACGTCACCTCGTTGTGATCCACACTATCAAGGGGATCGTCGGAATATCGCTTCTCATCCCTTCGCGATTTATGTGGCCAAGCCTTCTGCCCCTTTCTCGCGAACTCCTGATATACCGATTCATGAGTCAAGTTGTGCTCCTCGTGATTCAGAACGTCGCTCCTACCTTCCTGAGCTTTTGAACTTTCTCCTGCACTGTAGACTTCACGTCCACTTCCTCCTTGAACAATCCCCGAACAAGAAGTGTCTCTCTCCTAGACTTATCCGTAAATCTGCATCTAGCCTATGCAACCTGCTCATGCACAACTTTTCTCCACTGTCCTTCGACAACTTCGAAGACCTATTTCTTCTGAGCTTCCATGGCTTCAATTCCCTTAGGAAGAAGCTATTGCATGCACTCCTTGTGGAAAATCTTCAACAACGCCTAAGTGTTGAAGTCTTCACGACTCTGCGCACACCTGCAACAACAGTCTTTCACTTTCCTTTTCTTAGAATCACAACTCTGAGACTTCTTCTAGCCTGCGCACACCTTGCACGGCTTCAATACCAAACCTGGAATCCATGAGAACTTAGAAAAAAATCTTTCTCTACTTGAACCCTGCAGTCACGCACTCCTTGCGGACAAATTCAACTACACTCCTTGCAGGAATTCTCTGGTTCAAGATAGAGAAACGATCGAAACTAATTCCTTGTTCTCACAAACTTCATTTCAACCATGAAATCACATACACAGCATATAAAAGCAAATGTATGACAAGAAGCAAATACTCATGAGCATAATATCATCAATACACAGAGACTAACACAACCATGAAAATTGAATCAAAGCTCTTTTTATTAATTCAATGTCTGTACATGGGGGTTCTTCATACTCTTCTCTACAAGATCTTCTCTTCTGCTTCTCGATGGTTGATTATATTACAATTTACAAAGGAGGGTGTCTATATCCCGTTTCCCTCTCGAGCTCTACGCTATCAAATCTAGAATTAAATGTTCTATCTACTTACATTAAATTCATTAAATGCCTCATCTACCTAAGGACGAGAGATTAAAGGCTCAAGGTCCATTACAATACAAGTGCGCTTCATTAACTCTAGACATTAACGTTTCATGCAACAATATCAAGGTGCTTTCAAAAAAGAAAATTGTGATGGCTCGTCCAGCTGTCTCCCGCTTTCGCGCTGGCTCGCTTGACGTGGGCGATGCTCCTGCATCATAGTCCCTAGCTTGAAAAATTTCATGGGGTCCTGTCCATGAGCTCCTGCACGGTCTGTCCATGCTTCTGGATCATTGCCTCAGTCTCCCAGCTGGCATCCTCCACTGGATGGTTCTTCCATTTAACCAGATACTCAAAATACTGCTTCCTTCTGGTGCTTCTACCCACTCTCTTGTCCAGTATTCATTCCATCTGAGACTTTTCTGCAACTGGCAATTTCTTCGTCCACTGGATCACTGGCTCCTCAGTTCCAGTTTCTGTTTCTCCAACCTTGTATGGGTATAATTCTGCTACGTTGAATATCGGAGATATCCCTATGCCATCCGGCAATTCAATATCATAAGCATTTTCCCCGATTTTCTTCATTTTCAGCTTATTATATGTTCCTCTTGGAAACCTTTCTTTTCTCAAGTGTGCCAGAATCAGATCACCAACTTCGAACTGAAGTTGCCTTCGATGCTGATCTGCCTTGCGCTTATACTCCTGATTTGATCTCATTAGTCGTTCCTTCACCTGACTATGAAGTTCTTGAATTGCCTCAACAAACTTTTCTGCACTAGCACTGCTAGTCGCAGTCTGTTCTGACTCCCTGAGTTCAGAAACTCCTCTCGGTTGTGTCTCATACACAATCTGAAATGGACTTTTGCCTGCACTCCGATTCACCGAATCATTGTACGCAAACTCTGTCTGTGGCAACACATTGTCCCAACTGCTGTGGTGCTTTGTCACCAAACTTCTCAACAAGTCTCCCAGACTCCTGTTGACTACTTCTATCTGTCCGTCTGTCTGCGGATCATAAGAAGAACTAAATGCTAGATCAGTTCCTAGCTTCTTCCATAGCGTCCTCCAAAAATGACCTATGAATTTTGTATCCCTGTCCGAAACAATACTTTTCGGCAATCCATGAAGTCTAACAATCTCCTTAAAAAACAAATTTGCGATGTGTGTCGCATCGCTGGTCTTCTGACACAGAATAAAATGTGCCATCTTCGAAAATCTGTCCACTACCACAAAGATAGAATCAACTCCTCTTTGCGTCCTCGACAAACCCAATACAAAATCCGTGCTTATTGCCTCCCATGGCCTCTCTGGTATGGGCAATGGCTGATAAAGACCTGTATTCTGCTTTCTCCCTTTCAAATGCTGACAAATTTGACACCTGTCAACAAACCTCTTGACATTTGCTCGCATGCCCGACCAAAAATACGATTCTCTCAACTTCGCGAACGTTTTTTCATGTCCAAAATGACCTGCTAATCCACCACTGTGCTTTTCCTTCAACATGTTCTCCCTCATGGAGCAATTCGGAATACACAGCTGATTGCCTCTGAAAAGCAATCCTTCCTGGATCATATAATCTATCCAAGGACTCCGATCTCTGAGAACTGGATTCTCAGTTGCCTCATATGCTTCTGCAAAATCTGCATCACCTGCATACATGTCCTTTAGGTTTTCAAAACCCAATGTATTGACTCGAACTCCTACAACAACAAACATTTCCTGCTCAAAGCATCATCCACTTTATTAGCAGTACCTGGAATATGCTTAATCACAAACATGAAATTCTGCATATACTCTACCCATTTTGCATGTTTCTGATTCAACTTCTCCTGTTGACTCACAAACTGCAATGCATGATTATCACTGTACAAAACAAACTCCTTTGGGATCAAGTAATGCCTCCACTTCTTCAGCGCCTGTATGATAGCATAAAATTCCTTATCATACATGGAGTATTTCAGCTTCGCGTCATCCAGCTTCTCGCTGAAATATGCAACTAGCCTGTCATCCTGACTTAAGACTGCTCCTATGGCATACCCACTGGCATCACATTTCACTTGAAATGTCTTCTGAAAATCAGGCAACACCAACACTGGTTTCTCTGTGATCTTTCGCTTCAACAGATTGAAGCTTTCCTCAGCCTCTGTTGTCCAATGAAAAAATTTATGTCGCTTCTTCACTGTGTCCATCATCGCTGTGCTAATTCCACTGAAATTCCTGATGAATTTTCGGTAGAAACTAGCCAACCCATGGAAACTTCTCACCTCGAAAACATTTCTCGGTGATGGCCAATTCTTTATCACACCCACTTTCTTTGGATCCATCTTCAACTCATTCGCCGAAATAACAAAACCCAAATAAATGAGCTCTGTCTTCATGAACGAACATTTCTTCATGTTGATCAACAACTTCTCCTGCTGTAGCCTTCTCATCACAATGGCCAAATGTTTCAAATGTTCAGCCTTTGTCTTACTAAAGATCAATATATCATCCAGATATACGACTACAAATTTCCCGATGAATTCCCTCAGGACTTCATTCATCAGTCTCATGAATGTGCTTGGCGCGTTTGTCAAACCAAACGACATAACTAGCCATTCTTACAAACCTTCGTTTGTCTTGAATGCTGTCTTCCATTCATCACCTTCTCTCATGCGAATCTGGTGATACCCGCTTTTCAAATCTATCTTTGAAAAATAATTTGCCCCACTTAGGCAATCCATCAGATCATCCATTCTCGGTAGTGGAAATCTGTATCTGATGGTTATCTTGTTAATCGCTCTAGAGTCTGTACACATCCTCCAGCCTCCGTCTTTCTTCGGACTGAGTACTGTCAGTACAACACATGGACACAAGCTTTCCCTGACTAATCCTTTGTCCATCAAATCTTGGACCTGTCTCTTGACCTCTTCATTCTCCTGCGGCGTTAACCTGTATGCGGCTTTATTCAGTAAACTTGCTCCTGGTATGAGGTTTATATGGTGGCTCACACTTCTTATCGGTGGAACGAATGAGGTAATTCGTCCACTATGATGTGAGCGAACTCTTCCAGCAGTTCCTGAACTTCAATTGGTAAATCATCCACTCTTGTGCTAGTCAGAACAATCCTCGGTTTTCTGACCACAAAGAATTGTGGATCTTCCCTTTTATCCATCTCTGTAAGGAGTTCCTTCCCACTCATGAGAAGTATTGTATTGCTTACTTTCGGCTTCACCTCTTTATCTTTTATCGGAAGCAACTTATGGGCTCTCCCATTCTTCTCCAGAGTATATGTGTTCAACCTCCCATCATGAATCACATTTCTGTCATATTGCCATGGTCTACCCAATAAAAAATGACATACGTCCATGGGAATAATATCACACAAGATCTTATCATGATATCCCCCTAAAAGCATTGTTTGGTAACACTCACTCGATGTCCTTTCTGTAGACACGAAACTTTGTATGGGCTCGGGTGATTAGTCGTTTCCAGCCCTAATTTTTCCACCATCTCGGCTGCAACGAGATTATCCGTGCTACCACTGTCCATGATAACCTTGCATTTTATGTCCTTGGCTGTGCAAGATATTCTGAACAGTTTGGTCCTTTGCACTGAGTTTTTCACCTCCTTCTCAGGTGTCAAAAGGACTTTATGCATCCCTAGCGATCTTTCAGTGTCTGCATCTTCTGTCTCAGCATCACACCTCTGCGCTTCAGTGATGTGAGCTTCTCCTGTATCTTTCTTTTTCTCTGGACACTCGAATGACTTGTGCCCATTCTTCCCACATGTGAAACATGTGATTACTCCTCCTCTTCCTCTACCTCGACCTCTAGTACGCGGAAGAGTGTTTGTATCAGCATAATCCTCTCGCTGATCATTTTGTTGTCCTCTCTGTTCAACATATGGCTACCTCTGTTGTGAGGTTCCGCCTCTTTCAACATTTCCCTGAGGTTTCTTCCATTCCTCTTTGGGATTCTGATATTTCTCTTGGGCAATTTCCTTGCCTCTGGGCTGACTTCTGCCTCGCCCTCGCTGACCTTGCTTTTGGCTTAGCTTTTCTTCGGCTTTCAGAGCCATCTGGTACGCATACTCTACAGTTCATATGGTCATCATGCTCAATTCATCCTGAATGTCATATCTCAGACCATTCAGGTATCTAGCTACCTTCTCATCATCGCTCTCCCGATGACCTGCTCTGATGTTCAGTCGGTAGAACTCCTCAGTATATTCCTTGACTGTCATCAGCTTATGTCCCAGGTTCTTCATTCGCCTGAAAAGAGTGATATGATAATCCCTTGGGATGAACTTCGCCTTCATCTTCGCAATCATTCGATCCCAGCTTTTGATCTTTTTCTTGCCTTTGCAGCGCCTATCAACTTGTAGTTCATCCCACCACAATGTTGGATGTCCTTTCAAGTGCGTAATTGCATTCTTGATCTTCTTATCCTCTTCGATCTCTTCATAATCGAAGTAGGTGTCAAGAGCTCTTATCCAATCTAGCAGCTCTTCTGCATCCAGACTTCCCTCGTAGACTGGAATCTCCATTTTCGCCTTTGCACCCATCCTTGCGATGGCTTTGATCAACCATTCCGTTGATGCCTCTTCTGCTATGACCTGTTCTTCATGTCCAGCTTCTTCTTCAACTTCAAAATCGCTAAGATCCCCAACACCAACTCCACATCTTTGTGTTGTTTCCATCTCCTCAAGCCTTGCTCGAAGATCTCTCATCTGCCACTCCATTTCTGGATTTGCTGCTAGTCTACCTCCTCTTCTCACCTCCCTATCTTTTGGGTCTGGTGATTGTCTTTCTCTTCTAGGCGGCATGATGTATCCTCTTCTCTGCTACAGAAAGAAAAGAAATCCCCTCTCTGATACCACCCTGACGACGACCGCCTTCCCCACCCCTTGGAGAACGATCACGCTTGCCAGGACCTTCTCTTCCCTTCGGCCTGAAGAGTACAATACTCTTCTATCTTCCTATCAGAAGATATGCACCCACAGTTTTCTTTACGCAATCCTCCTTCCTATTATTCGAAGGATCGGAACTTCGCTACTCGCGAGTTCAACCATTATGCATTTCCTCCTCGGATCCCCGAGACCCGAGATGTGTCAGTCAACGCTGAATTTCTTCCTCCACTATCGGGACCTCGTTCTATCACCCATCGTCGGTCGGAGCACCAAACACTCGGAGTTCAAACTCTCGATACGCGATGAGTCGAGATACCAACCTCTTCGCGATCTCGTTTCCTTGGACTCTCGCTATTCGCGCGGCCGACTGATTCTAACCTCGACTCCTGATACCCGAGACACCGACAACTCGAGTCACCTGTCACGTCACCTCGTTGTGATCCACAATATCAAAGCGATCGTCGGAATATCGCTTCTCATCCCTTCGCGATTTCCGTGGCCAAGCCTTCCGCCCCTTTCTCGCAAACTCTCGATATACCGATTCACGAGTCGAGCTGTGCTCCTCATGATTCATAACGTCGCTCCTGCCTTCCTGAGCTTTCGAACTTTCTCCTACACTGTAGACTTCACGTCCACTTCCTCCTTGAACAATCACCGAACAAGAAGTGTCTCTCTCCGAGACTTATCCGTAAATCTGTGTCTAGCCTATGCAACCTGCTCACGCACAACTTTTCTCCGCTGTCCTTCGACAACTTCAAAGACCTATTTCTTCTGAGCTTCCAGGGATTTAATTCCCTCAGGAAGAAGCTATTGAACGCACTCCTTGTGGCAAATCTTCAACAACGACTAAGTGTTGAAGTCTTCACGACTTTGCGCACACCTGCAACAGCAGTCTTTCACTTTCCTTTTCTTAGAATCACAACTCTGAGACTTCTTCTAGCCTGCGCACACCTTGCACAGCTTCAATACCAAACCTAAAATGCATGAGAACTTAGAACAAAAGCTTTCTCTACTTGAATCCTGTAGTCACGCACTCCTTGCGGACAAATTCAACTGCACTCCTTGCAGGAATTCTCTGGTTCAAGATAGAGAAACGATCGAAACTAATTCCCTGTTCTCACAGACTTCATTTCAACCATGAAATCACATACACAACATATAAAAGCAAATGTATGACAAGAAGCAAATACTCATGAGCATAATATCATCAATACACAGAGACTAACACAACCATGAAAATTGAATCAAAGCTCTTTTTATTAATTCAATGTCTATACATGGGGGTTCTTCATACTCTTCTCTTCTGCTTCTCGATGGTTGATTATATTAAAATTTACAAAGGAGCATGTCTATATCCCGTTTCCCTCTCGAGTTCTACGCTATCAAATCTAGAATTAAATTTTCTATCTACTTACATTAAATTCATTAAATGCCTCATCTACCTAAGGACGAGAGATTAAAGGCTCAAGGTCCATTACAATACAAGTGCTCTTCATTAACTCTAGACATTAACGTTTCGCGCAACAATATCAAGGTGCTTTCAAAAAAGAAAATTATGCTGGCTTGTCCAACTGTCTCCCGCTTTTGTGCTGGCTCGCTTGACGTGGGCGATGCTCCTACATCATATCCCCTGCTGATGAATCCATAAATACCTTATGAACCTTCCTGAGTTGGTCCTCTAGTAAGGTTTGGAGATCCTTCTTATTGAGTGCCTCTTCTAGCCTGTCTAGGTCGATTTCTGCTAGGTCCTGCTCATCCATTTCCATGACTGTGTCCTCTTCTCTTTCTGGTTCTTTTCCTGAGGATGGGTGAGTCTGTGGGTCTTCTTGATTTTTTGAGGCATGATTTCCTTATGACAATTGATCTTCCGTATGCTTGTTGATATCTTTCCCTGCAACCTTGTGGGGGTTTTCCACCTCTTCTGCACCTGGAAGGCAGTTAATGGTTTCAAATGAGTTGTTATTCAGGTTCTTTTTTTCGTTCATGGTTGTCTGATTCTTCTGAGATTTTATTCTTCGATTTTGAACCTAGGTGAAACCTTCCTTTGGTTTCTCTTCAACTTACTTCTTGAGGGGGGAATTTAGATGGCAATCTCTAAAAAGGTACCCATGTTCATGGAATTTTCTACACTTGAAAGGGAGGTGTTCATAGTCTATGGTTTGGGCCCATTCCTCATCTTGGTATTCTAGGGTAATTGTGCCTGATAGAGCTTTGGATATGATCATATAGACACATATCCTTGTGTAGGAGGTGTATTTTCTATGTTTGGTGGCTTCATAATATTTGATGTATTTTCTCAAGGTGTTACCTATGCCCATTAAAATTTCCTCTAACCAAAAATCTTGAGGTAGGAAATAAATACGGATCCATGCTAGTGCGTACGTGAAGTTTTCCTTTTCTGGGCATAAGCGATCTGTCCAGGATCGCAGATGAAGGCCAACGAAGTTGTAGAAATACGGTCCTCCTTCAAAGATATGGTCCTTGTCCTCCAAGTTGTAGAATATTACTGTAAAGAATCCTTTGGAGCTTCGTTGGAGCTTCGTTGGAGCTCATAGTCTCCCTTGGGGTTCCACCATGCCTTGATCCAACGAGCTAGGTCCTTTTCTGAGGGCTAGAGACCTAAAATTTTTCCTATGAGGGCATGGTCCATCATGAAATGCGTATGCTCCCCTATCCTGGTGGTTTTGATAACATACCTGGGCACAACAGGGGCTTGGGGGATACATTTGTCGAGTATCCAGACCCGAGTTTCTTTTCGATGCAAGGAATTTGCATCCATATTTGATTCCTTGCTTCCATCCATTTCTTCTTCTAGGTATTGTTCTCTCATGTGAAAAGGCAGCTCAAAGGATGGACGACACACTCGGGAGTTCTCCGGGTCATTTGTTGCGGCATTACAGTAAGAGGGGGCTTTCACCCCCACTTCTGTTCCCATTTTGTTGTGGAAAATAGAGTCGTGGAGAAGAAGCGATCAGCGTGTACATAGGAGGTAAAAAGTGGTCAGGGTAGGAGGGAATCTAGAGCATGAAAACCCTAAACCTTGCAGAGCTCCTTGTATGTCACCTCTATCCCTTTCTAGTTATGATACTTAGTCATATTTCAAAACTCTGTGAGTTCTTTGAGATATATTTTTGAAATGTGTGGCAATTTTCATTTTTTATTCAAATATTTTCATGATTCATTGAGAACTTTTATAAGATATAAGACCTAGAGATGTGTCACCTTGCTCTTTTTTGACATGTTTCAATTTTAGCAAAAGAACTCAAAAAGGTACATCTCTTACCATTGTTAATTCAAGGTTCATTAAACTTTACTTCCAATTTATTGATGGTACTATTTAAAAATGCACCACTACTTCAATGCTAGTTTTTTCAAGCAATGTAGACTTCCAACAACATTTCTTACTTCCAAACTCATAATGATTTCAATTTAAAAAGAGACTTTATTGATATTCTTCAATTTCAACAAAAAAACTCACAAAGATAGATCTCCTCACTTTGCTAATTCAAAGTTCAATACAATTTACTTCGAATTTCTAGATTATTCCATTTAAAAATGCACCACTACTTCATTGCTATGTTTTTCAAGCTATGTAGGTTTCCAACAACATTTCTTAGTTCCAAACTCATAATGATTTCAATTAAAAAAAAAGAGAATTATAAATAAATAAAATCCATCAAACTTTTAAAAATAAATAAAATACCTTTTACAAACAAAATCATAAATACCTCCCCAAGTGTATATATGTTTGTTTGTTTTCCAATAATAAGATTAACAAGAAAAAAAAATAGAGTACAACCTTCTACATTCTCATCTACATATCTTTGTATACATCAACATCATATTACAATAATAGAACTCACCAAGCAAGCATTATTAATCTTTTACATATTTTACATCCAATCTACTTCCTCTCTTTTTCTCATTAATTCATACCATACACATTTTTCTCCATCATTTACATATTTCACATCCAATCCACCTCCTCTCTTTTTTTCATTAATTCACCAGCATACACATTTTTCTCTATAATCTTACTTTGCTCCTGGAATATATAATCTTACTTTACTCCTTGTTTAATATCATTATCCTATAATATATTGGTAATGTTTACATACACATTCCTCTCCTAATCTTACTTTTCTCCTTGTTCAACATCTTCATCCTTTGTCACATTGATAGTATTTATATTTGACGTGAGAGAATCTCCTAACTTATTAACCATTGTGCATAATGTTTACATTTATGCTCGATTTCTTATTGACTATTGTGTATAAGGTTTACATTTATGCTCGATTTCTTTTGTTTTCTTTTGAAATAATTGAAACTCGTATTCTCACCTACACTTACTTTTCAACTCACACCAACTGTTTACAATTGAAACACAAACGTGAACACAAAGGACCCGTGACTTAAAGAGAACGGAGAAGTGATGTGCAAGACAAACATTCATCAACGACTCTCCACCACTCTCAAATATTGTACAGGTCAATGATGATCCAGTTAAATTTGTAAATGATTATTATATAATATATGAAAAAATAAAAAAATATTTTTTTTCAATTTTTTTACAACATGATTTTCAATTATTTCAATTAACAAGGCCTTTAGGCTTTCACTTGATTGTCCTCTCTCCATTTTTAGTATAATTTAGCCATGAGAGTTTATCATTATTAATTTTATCAAATGTTGTTTACTAAGCATACTCAAACATCCTCAAAACCAAGTTTAAATTTTTGATATCTGATATTCAAGATTCAATTCACTATAGCCTTAGTTATTTGGTGCCTTTCCCACTCCATTCATACCTCTCACCATTTCAAGGTAGGACATTTTCCGCATAGTTCTTGGTATGATTTAGTTTATAAAAGTATTATTGAGATTAATTAAATATATTATAAAGTATAGAACTTCGAAATTAAAGTAAATTTAAAGAATCTATAGAAGCATTTATAGAAAGAAAAAGAAACATTATTTTCTCAACAAACACAAAAGTCCATAGCTATTATCATTGATCAACTTCATTTCCATCCAAAACGTTTTTAAAGAATCTTCCTCTTAGCTAAGAAATATTGTGTGCAATTGTTGATCTCATTATTCAATTTGTCTATGATTCTAGTCTATACAATACACTTAACCAACCATGCATTCGAGTCAATTCAAGACCCTCTCCCTACCACTTATTCCCTGACCATTTGATCATTTGTTTCATCCTTAAGTTTCAATGTAATGAGTTCTATGGCATACATGACCTCTACATTGAATTTTTCAAATATTGCCCCAAAATCTTAGTAGTCAATGTGGTATACTTATTAAACTACATTGTGTCCCATGGATTCACACTATCTTGGACATCCCACATTATTCTTCCAATTTGATATGTTGTGCCGAAGAAAAACACAGTGGGACAACAAAGTTAATGAAATGAGTCAATCTTTGTTATGGAAAAAACATATGAAGTTAGACTATTTAAGAAAACTAGGAAATAAACATTCAAATAGAATTGATTGGAAGCAATGGAAAATGATACCAATCATATGAATATGTAAGCCAAGAACTAATAGTGGAGAATCAAAAGGGAAAAAAATCGACATATTGATTAGTTTCTTTAGAATGTTGGTATTCTAAGTCTGTAAGCAATACCTCGAAAAAAGCTGTAATGATTGGACAAACTCAATTGCAATGTCCAAGAGAGGCGAGTCGAATTGAGAGAATCTACAGAAGTCGTTTCTACTCATGCTTAGATACATTCATACATTCTTGATGAATTCTTGGGTGTCTTAGCCACTACATTTTAGTTACAATATAGCTACGTAACTTATTAGAAGACCTAACTACTTCTTGTTAGCTATTGATAGGAATAGGAATATGAAGATGTTGAAATATTGTAACTTCAAAGAATATTCTACCTGAGAAAGAGTTGAATAATATTATTATATTATATTTAATTAGGTCCTATTGTGCCTTAGTAAAAGTCGACCCTATTGTGCCTTAACAGTTAAATGTAAATTAAGAGGGTAAATTGACAGGTTGGCCCAGATCTAATTATAGTCTGGCCAAACCACTATTTATAAGAGAGGCCAATGCCTCATTTGGACACGCTTAGCACACTAGCTTTGCAGCTATGAAGAAGTGCACAAATCTTGGAGGAGTAACTATTGCAACTAGGGTGGCGTTAAGGAGGGTTTTGGTCTATCTCTTTGTATTTCTTGGTTAAGTGGTGTGTTACTCTTCCTCGTGAAGGAGTAGAGGAGGATCTTATGTTCGGTCTTTGGTCTGTCTATATTGAGGAAGTTTTTGCTAGGTTTTCTCCCCCATGAGGGTTTCCCATGATAATCTGTGTGTCTCTATTGTTTCTATGATTGCCTCTCTTTCAATGATCTTATTTATGCAACTAATGTGCTAAATGGTTATAATAATAAAGAAGATTTGTAACTGCTATCTATATAATTAAAAATTCAACATGCTATCAGAGCATACCTAAAATGTTGAATTTTGAGCAGCTGCAGAAGTTATTCGTTTCAAGCAGCCCTCCTGAATTCCCTCTCTCAAGTTGGCCTCCAAGATTCCCTCCTCAATCTGGCCTCCAAGCAGCCCTCCAAGCTACCCTCCTCAAGTTGGCCTCTTCCTAAACCGCCCGCCTAAAGCTACCCCCTTTCCAAGTTAGCCTAGGTCAGCCTTAACCTAGTTGTCCTAACCTAAATCCTATCTTATCCTAACCTAAGAGGTGGCCATAACTTAAAGCTACCTAACCTAGACTCTATCCTATATAAAGAGAGGAAGGCACCCTCTCTTCACATCAGTTTTCACATAAGTTTCTATATCATTTTTACATCAGATTAGTTCACTTATTCTGAGCAATAGTTACAACTATTCTGAGGGAGAAACATAGGATATTCTGAGGAAACAACAAGGCCTATTCTAAGGAAACAACTAATCTATTCTAGCAACATCCATCTACTCTATCCTATAACAACTGATAACTCAGTTCTGGATAGCATATAAGAGATTAGGAGCACATTTGGTTTTGTAAAAGGATATGGACGGAGAAGGGATACCCTAAATAGGAGTGGGTCCATAATTTTATAGAAGCAAATATACTTTGTTCTAAAGGTGTTTTGGACAACAACTGAAGATGTTTTGAACAACAAATAAAGGATGTTCTAAATGACATCTAAGGGCCTTTTTTGAGGGTGGAAAAACTCTGTTCTGGGAAGAAATCTTAGGCACCTTTAAGGGCAATTCTAAGACAAACTTAAGGCCGGATTTGGGGCAGCCAAAAAGAAACAACAAAATAGTTTTGTGACAACAACTAGAGGATAGAAAAAGATACTCGTAGAAGCTTAGATATATTGAAGACACAGTGACAAAAGTAAGAACTATTGTCTTAGTGCTAGTATATTATCTCCCTCTTTCTAGAAGAGTCTTGTAAGTCCATTATACTTGTCTGGATGATCAATATATCACAATAAGAAGTTTGTTCGATTTTATTCCCCTTTAGGGTTTCTCAAGATAAATACTTGTCCTCTATGTAAATGTATTTCTTTCAATGATCCTTATGCTTCAGTTAATGTTCTATTTCATTGTTAAAGGTAAAAGAACACTATTGTGAATTGTTGTTATCTGTTTAAGCTTGAAAATTAACATGGTTTCAGAGACACCTTGAAAGAGGGCATTTTCACAAGGAAGATGAGGCTAAGCATAGAATATTCAGCGAATATAGAAGGATGTTTGGGAGAATATTTTAAGAGTTCTTAAACCAAGTTTAAGGTCTGTTCGAGGTGAGTTTAAGGCATGGTACATGTTTTCTATAATCTCAGAGCTAAGGCAGACTTCAGGATCTTCTCTTAGACCAGATTTAAGGCAAAGTTCAGTCCTGTTCCAGGCTGAGCTACAGATCCAATTTGGGCACAAGTTTTGGATCATATCTAAAGTCTGTTGTGTGAAGCTTGAGGATAAAATTCAAGAAAAATATCATAGCTCATTACAGGCAATTTTTAAGAATCTTTTAAAGTCTGTCCTCGTGTGTATCTCAAGTAAATTTTAGGTAGGATATTAGTTCGAGTTTTAGAAGCAAGAACATAGGTAAGTAGTTGATTTGGACTTATTGTGACAAATTTTAGTGACTGGTTTTACAACTATGTTATGCTCTACTGTTGATTGGTTTTGAGTCCAGGGACTGGTCACTTGGTGACAAAGAAGTGATCAAAACACTTTCTTAGTGACATATAATAAACATTGGTCTATGTCTGTAGTTTATGACTATATTGAAGGAGGCTTGAGGCTAGGTCATTTGGAAACCTATGACAATGAAGAAAATGTAATCCTCAAAATGTTTGCACAAGGAGTTGATGGACTGACATTGCACTTACTTTGTCTCTGCAGTTTTGGACAACAGAAGAGATCTATATTTGAGAGCGATAGGAGGAAAATAATTGAATTCAAAACCTATGATCTAGATGGATGTTCCAACTACCTCATTTTGACAGTTTTCCAGTTTGGCAGATTTTTCCTAGCTTCGGGTCCTTGACTTGTGGAGCCGTTTTGAGACCCTAAACATCGTTTTAGGGATCTCCACAATCAGAATTTACACATAGTCAGAGTTTGATGGAAACATCATTAGTCCTCAAATAGACCTTTCCAACGGGCTATTGTGCACCTAAAATGGAGATCATATGCAAAATTTAATGACCCCAGGAAGTTGATGTACTAACTTACCCAAACAGAGCCCACATGACTTTTGGTGCTTCATATCCCAGGGTTAGGTTTTTGGATGTCTAGGGTTTTTTACATTCCTATTTATTGTAAAAATTCCTTCATATCCTCAATGTAATCATCTTCTTCTGAATGAGCATAGCTATCACATCTCTTCTAAGAGATAAGCCGTTACCATTCTAGCAAGCTTGCTTTCTGTTGCATTTTACAATTTCATCTTATTTCGTTATTGAATAGAAACCAGTTTTACGTCATATCTGTTATTTTGTATTAACTATATTTTAATAAGAATCTGTATTCATTTCGTTCTACTCATAAAATACGGATCAGTGGTATCAGAGCAGTTTTCTCCTTATCATTCTTAATGCATGTCCCTAACGAGGTCAGGGTACAAAGAATTAGGTCTCAAGCTTGTTTCTCTTGAGGACAAAAGCTCTTGCATGCCCAAGTGACCTCTCATGGTGGGAGAAAATAAATATGATGGGACATGAGATCCCTTCAAAATGTTGCTCAAGGAATCCCTCATGCAACAGAGGAACGAGATGATGGAGAGTTTTGCACAAATCCTTCGGCAACTACCAACAAGCAACACATCTTCCTCAAACGGAGGTGCCACCCCCTTCAAGGTACAAATAAACTTCGATATTCCTATATTTGAAGTTTAGATAGACACATATGTTTTAGACAAATGGTTGAATCTGCTAGAAGAGTATTTCTCTATCCATAACTTATCGAATAGAGAAAAGATTACTTTTGTGCTCCTCAAAGTCGTTCCCCATGTCAAAGATTGGTGGGAAACTTTCTGTGATCAAAAGGAAACATAGGAACCCTCATTATTTATAGTCATGATCACCTGGGAGTCCTTAAGGGATGTTATTAAGGAACAATACTACCATGTTGGAAGTTATGACATGTACACAAAATGGACCACACTGCGGCATGAAAGAGACCAAGCAGTGCCCGAGTTCACAAATATCTTCCATACCTTGCGCACCAAGCTGGGTATCAAAGATTTTGAGTGACATATAGTGCTCAAGTATCACGACGGTATGCATAGACACATACAACATTAAATGAAGTTTCTGGACATCTCATCCTTGGGAGAAGCCTACCGATATGTCATCAAAATCGAGCAGAAGCTCAAACAAAAGGCGTGGTAATTTGGGCCTGGGAACCCCTCATAACAAAATCCAAGAAAGGGCATCCCTAACCCACAAAAAAAAGGACAGAGTAAATATGGATAGTTTCAGGAAAACCCAGTCTATGTCGCAAGCAAAGAAGGACAGTGGAAAGACAAAGAAAGATACTGGGAAGTGGTGTGGCTTCCATAAGAGCCCCTTGCATAACACTGTTGATTGCCGCTCAAAGCAATCATTGGTGGCTGAGGTGAAAGCCTATGAATCAGATGCAGGTTCTGACTCTGACTCAAAACTAGAAAGGGGGAGATGGATCATTGACACAGAACCCAGTGCTACCATTGCTACCACCAAGGAAAAAAATCGAGCGCCTTTTTCATTCATAGATGTGGGTGAAGGGTACCCCGCTACACTTCATCGTTGATAGTGGTAGCCAGAAGAACCTCATATTAGCAGATGTTTTCAAATGACTCACCCTGATGACAATGCCATACCTACAGCCCTACACCATTGGATGGCTCCACCAAGGAAGCAACATCTGTGTCAGCCAAAAGTGCCTCCTGTCATACGACATCAAGCCCTTCAAAGACGAGGTATTGTGTGATGTTGTTCCTGTAGAAGTTTGTAATGTTTTTTTTGGCCAACCATGTTTATGGAAACGTCATTCTGTATATGATTCTAGGCCTCAAAGTGTTATTATTACTTTGAACAAGAAATTGAAAAGGATACATGAGGCAATCCCACCTAGTGTTATTTCCTTGATCTCTGCCAAGCAATGTAGAAAGGTCATCTCTCAAATGGGGAAGTTTTTCTTCTTTGCGATTCACTCTTAGAATGAGGGAAATATTGCAACCACATCCACGATCTCCATGGATGACCTCTCCACACAGCAGAATCAAGTGGATAAGGTCTTGGAATAATACTCAAATATCTTCTCCTCACCTACCAGGGTACATCTACACTCTTAGGTCAAGCGCCCCATCGATCTGACCCCCGATGCACCAGTTCCCAATTGGCTAGTGTACTGCCACACTATATTAGAGAATGAGGAGATCAAGTAGCAGATCCAAGAACTTCTCCACAATAGGAACATCCATCCCATCTCATCACCTTGTGGGAGCCTAGTTGTGCTTATAGAGAAGAAAGATGGAACCTAGCGACTTTGCATTGATTATCGAGCCCTAAATAAAATCACAGTAAGAAACCAGTACCCGATTCCCAAAATCGATGACCTCCTTGATCAGTTCATAGGGCCAATTACTTCATTAAAATTGATTTGAAGTCTAGCTACCACTAGGTCCCGATAGAACAAACAGATGTATGGAAGACCACCTTCAAGTCAAAGGAAGGTCTTTTTGAATGGTTGGTCATGCCCTTTGGTTTGAAAAATGCTCCAGCCACTTTCATGAGGATTATGGATGATATCATGTGACCATTCATCAATACATTTGTAGTGTTGTTTCTAGATGACATCCTCATTTACAATAAGACTTGGGCATAACATTTGCAACATATTCAGCAGGTTCTGCACACCCTATGGCAGCACAAGCTATACACCAACTTGGAAAAATTCTCCTTCATCATGGACAAGGTCCATTAATTGGGCTACATCATTGACAAGCATGGTGTATATGTGTATCCATCCAATATCCAAGTCATTCGTGACTGGCCAGCCCGAACCACACTCACTGAGCGTTAGATATTCTTGGGCCTTGCCAATTTCTACCGCAGATTCATGTTGGGATTCTCACATATTGCTTGGGACCTCAACCAAGTAACCAGGGGTGGTGGTAAGGAAAAAATTGTGTGGGGCCGGTCCCAACAACAAGCATTCGAGGATTTGAAGCAGCGCTTGTGCTCAACCCCAATACTTTCATTACCGGACCTGGAACAACCCTTTGAGATCGAGACATATACTTTATAATATGTTGTGGGTGTTTTCTCACTCAGCTCGACCACCCCATGGCCTATCATAGTGAGACACTATCGGATGTTGTCTGTAAGTACCCTACTTATGATAAAGAAATGTCCTCCATTGTGAAAGTATGCCGTGAGTGGAGAAATTACATTCTTTGGAAGGAGATAGTCATCCACATTGATCATAAGCCACTGTAGTTCATGCTGACACAAAGAAAATTGCAGAATGACTTCCATCAGAATTGGTCCACATACTTGCATCAATTCCATCTCAACATCAAGTATAAAACAGGAAGCACCAAGTGCGTCGATGATTTCCTTAGTAGACCACCAGTCGTGGCACTCACCATGGTGCTAGACTCTTGTGGCCATGAGACCTTTGGATGGCCCCAAATCTACGAGACAGACCTAGACTTCACCACCACCTACCAATTGTTGGGTGAAAACGCAGTTGTCGCTAATTTCCATCTTTAGGATGGGTTGTTGTGTCCTCTAGACCATATATTTGTTCCATCAACCGAGCAAGTGAAGTTGATCTGGAAATTCCACTACAGTCGGGTGGCAGGACACTTCGGCGTCGAAAATATCTGTAGAAAAATTTCTACTGGCCGAAACTTCAATAGGAGGTCAACAAGCATATTAGGTCCTGCAATTCCTACACTATTGTCAAAACGACCACTAAGAAACATGGCTATTACATGCCTCTGCCTACTCTTGACAAGCCATGGATATCCATCTAAATGGACAACATATCGGGCCTCACATCCACCAAGCGGGGAAATGATTTTGTTTTTGTTGTTGTTGATCGCTTTTCTAAGATGGCGATTTTGGCCTCCTGCAAGAAGAGCATCACAGTAGAGGCCACTGCCAATCTCTTCTTTGAATGAGTCTGGGTAAACATTTTAATTCCACAAACTATTGTCTCATATTTGGACAATCAATTTGTTAGCACATTCTAGTCTAGCCGCCGGTTGTTGCTGGACACCAAGCTCACCAAATCCACGACCTTCCATCCCCAGATGGATGGCCAAATCGAGGTCGTAAATCAAATGATCGTGCATATCCTGTGCATGTAAATTCCAAGAACCCTCTCACATGGGATGAGAGTCTTCCCTATTTTCAGTATATCTATAACCGAGCCATGCATATCTCAACCGACCACAACCCCTTTTAGGTGGGGTTGGGATTCCAACCATTGGGTCCCATAGATGTTGCACTACCCCTTGCGGTCACCTCAACTGACTCATCTCTTGCTCCAACTGAAGCTAAAAAAGCCACCTAGTTCATTGAGTGGATCCAACACATCTACCAACAGGTTTAGGATATCCTATAGAAGTTCAGTGACAAGTACAAGCAACGCTGTGATCAACACTGTGTGCCACATAAGTTTCAGGTGGGCGACAAAGTTTGGTTGAACTTGAAGAAAGAACACCTTACAAGACCTCATCAGAAGATTCACCCACTCCATTATGGTTCATACACCATCACCAAGGCTATGGGTGATAATTCTTTTGAGCTCAACATTCCTCATTTCCTTGGTATGCACCCACTATTCAACATGGATCTCCTTCAGCCTTATTTCCCACCATTATTGGACACCTCAGAGATAACAAAACAAATGACACCAACAGATCTCCACCCTGACTCCATACAACAGGAATCCAATGATCATATTGTGAAAAAATAAGTCAAGGGCACTCACCAGCAACGAATCCAGCTTTATCGAGTTGTTAAGGCAGGGCAACTCTTGCACCAAGGCAAGTGGCTCACCCGAGGCCAAATTCAGCAAAAATTTCCTCATCTGATGGGGGAACTCAATGCAATGGATACCATTGCTTCCTAAGGTGGGAGGATTGACCCATATGGATTTCAGTGGCCTCCCACGTATTCCAACTAGCTCATTTTGGCATTTTTCCAGTTTGGCAATTTTTTCCTAGTTTTTGGGTCCCAGACTTCCGCGGCCGTTTTGAGGCCCTAAACAATGTTTTTATGGCTCTCCATAGTTAAATCATAGACAGAGTCAAAGTCTGATGGAAACATGTGTATTCCTCGAATAGATCTTTAGATTGGGCTATCGTGCACCTAAAACAAAGATCGTATGCAAAATCCCACATGACTTTTGACCCTGGGAAGTTGATGTACTAGCTTACCCAAACAGGGCCCACATGACTTTTGGCACTTCATCTCCTAGGGTTAGGTTTTGGGATGTCTAGGTTTTTTGAAATTCCTTTTTATTGTAAAAAGGCCTTCATAGGCTCATTGTAATTATCTTCTTGCGAATGAGCACATCCATCATATCTCTTCTCAGAGATAATTCGCCACCATTCTAGCAAGCTTGCTTTCCGCTGCATTTTACACTTTCAACTTATTTCCTTATTGAATAGAAACCAATTTTACTGTATATTTGTTATTATGTGCTAAGCATATTTTAATAATAATCTGTATACATTTCATTCTACTCATAAAATCCAGATCACCCTCATCCACATGAACTCAGTAAGACAACAATTTGTCACTATGAATATCTTGTTTATATTCTTGGACAAACAAAAGTAAGGAAAAGTACATATGTAATCATACACTCAGTTAAATATGACAAGTCACAGTTTTGAGATCTAGAAGGAAAGGTTCAAAATATTTTATTTTATCTCCTTCAGAAGAATAGAGATGCCAGTTACAACAGTCTAAGGCATTGTCATATTCTTTCAATAGTAGCATCCTTTTGACAATAACAGTTTAGAAAAGTACAAGGTATGTATCCTATTTAGTTAGTTAATTGTGCTTGATTTTCAAATCAAGAACAAGTCTAGATTTCAATTTGTATTATCGCATGTCCAAAGAAGTTGTGATCTCATCATATACCTGTTGTAATTGATGCAATCTAGGTCATTTTCCCTCGTCTTCAAACCCAACAGTTTGTCTTGGTTAGTTGGACCATTATCCCTGGTATGAGAGTCCGACAAGTTTTCATTCGAGTCATTTATTATTAGGATGGGTTATTCTCCATGGTTTTGGGAACTCATCGGATATGTTCATTTGAGTGAGGCCATTGCTCTGAACATTGGAGTCCTGAAAATTATAATTGTTCCATTGTCCCTAGTACGAGAGCTCAATAGTATTATGCATGTAATCCATAGTATGTCTCACAGTGTCCGACAGTTTTCCAAAAGAGAAGAGAAATAAGATGGAGCCTTCTAGGAAGAAAGGAATTTTTGTTGGGTATAATGAAACATCTAAGGCCTACAAAATCTATGTTCAAGGCCAAA
>ML785576.1:44763-90899 GCA_009831015.1 Picea engelmannii
TTGATATATTTTTCAACATTCAACTTGAGTGAATTCTATAGAAATAATTCTATAGTACCATAAGAGTCTTTAATACTCCAAAGTGACCTTTGTTTTGATGTAGTGTGCATCATAGATAAGATTATGCCACTACTCACCTAGATTTAAACCAACTTGTCCTAACTTGTAAAAAAAAATTTCCTTCAAGAGGTAGTGGATGTCAATCAAGTTGCCTATCTGTACTAGTCAATACAACGAGGATAAATTAGTTATGTTGGAAGTAGGCTGAATCAGAAATAAAGGCTATTTTGGGGAGAAAGACATGCAAGAGGAAAGCAACAACTAGAAGGAAAAGCAACACGTGTGCATGCATGGAAGACCTAACAACACTAGGGTTAGGGTTTTTGTAATACATTGTAATGGATGTTGAGTCATAAATATAAATAAGTAGTACCTAGGAGAGGCTAATCGGGAAAGACATAAGATAATAGGGAGAGAGAGGGGAGAGAGAGAGGAAGGGTATTGTAATAACTGTACAAATCATTAAGATAGTGAGATAAGGAGGGAATGAGTGACTCGATCTCGAGGGTTAGATCGTAGGATGAGGATCCTGGTGCAATCTATTCAACCTTGCAGGGATCGAGGAGTTGTTGAGGAGAGCAAGAAATAAGAATGTAAATACGCATGGCATGATATATTTCTGAACCATAATAAAATCCTAAGAACCAGATCTTTGTGGATGTAGTCCAAGAGGGAGTGAACCACGGTAACATTGTGTTGTGGGATTGAATGAATGTGTCTTTGTGTTTGATTAATTGATGAATGTTGAATGAATGAAGTGATTAAGTAGATATGGTATTTTACATGCATACGTAAAATAAATGTTATAGAAGGATGTTAAATAGAATAGAAAAAGGTTGTGATCTACAAGTACAGATATCTCTCAGTCCTAGGTTGCAAACACCTGAGTATTGCAGCCACCCATAAGACCTATCTTGGGTGGGACTATGTAGTGCACTCTATGTACCGTGTTGCCTTCTAGGTAACTAGAGACGTTGATAGTCTTAAGGGATTTTGTTTTGAAGATTCTTGGTTATGAACCAGGGTCAATATGTAATGGTAAATGACTAAAAATAAAGGGGAAAACCAACAAATGGTTCCGTTGTCGGCTGATTGGAAGGCAATGAGATGGAGCACATGAGATCTATGGAAGGTGTGACAAAATAATACCAGATCGGATGAAAAAAAGGTGAGAGAATGCACTGCTAGAAGGGGATGTTGAGACCGTGGAATCCCATAAAGGCAGAGATCGAAGGATAGATGAAGAAAAAGGAGCTAGAGTTTGCACAGAAAGATAATAGAAACCCCAGGTTAACACCGTGAAAATATTTGGACAAGTACGTATTCACCGACTTGCATGAAGCATTTTTCTGTGATTTCCCACACATATTGTCGGATTCGATCAAAATATTGAAATACAACCATTCAATGAATCGGATAAGACAACTATAGTGGAATCTCGAGGAGATCGTACAACTACAACATGTTGATAATAAATTCATGAGTGCAATAGATTTTTGGTTTGACAACATTGTTGTCGGATTTATCATAGAGTTTGAAGTAGATACAACAAAATCGTACAATGCAGCTAAACAAGACTTCTTGAAGGGACCTGGAGGTAGTTACCTCTGATAATTATATACTTCCAATAAGATATTGTTATATAACAAAGGTGTAATGACAATGGAGTCAGACATCTAAACTTCCCTGCGTGCATGGGGGAAGGGGGGAAGAACTAACATAAAATGGAGAAATGGAAAGAGAAGGAGACAAAGGAAAGGAGGAAGAATTGGACCCAATCAAGATGGAAGACCACCAGATCAAGCGGATCATGGAAACAGCTAGAAAGACGCACAGTGGAGTACCCTACCAATACAAGGTAAACACCAAGAAGAGAGTTGTAGCTGCGAGGGAAGGATTTGAAAGTGATGAAGAGGAGGAAGACGATCTCCAGGATGTGGAACAATCCTATCCATATTAATGTCAGTGTGGAACCCATAAACCCATGTGTGACTAACACACCAAAAAGAACACCACCATTGGGGGAGCCAGTTCAGGAAGTACATCTACACAAGGAACAATAATTGGGGGAGCCAGTTTAGGAAGCATTAGTCAAGTATCTACACTGCACAGAGGTAGTAGTTCATCATTCAGGATAGCAAGACATGATACCACCATCAAGGTACCAGAATTCAAAGGAGAAGAATAAGAGGACCCAGAGAAGAACCTGTTTATCTGTGAAAATATCTAGGAAGCAAAATAGATCATTGATGAAGACACTAAACTTTTCCAACTATATATCATGCCAAGAGACCGCGCACTAGACTGGTATATGAGCCTAGACATAAACAGTGCACTTGGGATGATAAGGAAACTGATAGACATCAAGAAAATACTGATAAATTAGTTTCAAAAGCCAAGCTCAGAGGACCAATACATGAACGAGATGATAGAAATTAGTCAGAAACCAGGAGAATATGTATGGGAGATTGACCAAAGATTCAATCGACTGAAAGGAAAGCTGAAATATCTCATGACAGATATGCAATACAGGCACTTGTTTGTCAAATCACTATTACCACACTTGAAATATCCACTGCAAAAACTGAAGTTCCAGACATAGGTAGCCCTGCAATTGGAAGAAAACCAATATCATAAGATAGATCTAGCCATCGAGGAGCTAAAGGAGGATCTGAAGAACTTAACATTCCAGCTAAACTAGAACAAAAGTAAGGACAAAAGAGAATTCATTTGGTGTACCAAATGCAGGACATAAGGACACCATAAGAATGAATGTCCAACATTCACGTAGTCCATAGTAGCAAGAATGCCAAATCTGTTACCAACAAGAGGATTGTGGTGAAAAATATGTAAGAAATAGGGCCACGATCCATATCAATGCCCAATGATGTAGAAGTACCAGACAGTCCCAAAGAGTTCGTATTGTAACTTTTACAAGTCAGCAGGCCATGATGACAAAGACTGTAGAAACATGGATTTGATGAGAGAGAGGACATCATATGCATATAGGGTGAAGGTAAAAATGATGATCGAGCAGAACACACCTTGGTTTAAACAAGTACCAGCCCCATACAACACTGCGTAGAAGTAGTATAATATTGTGCATCAACCATATAACACAGTGCAACCCCACTACAATATCATGCAATATAACTAGGCGCCTCAATATAACGCGTTGCGAGGGGATCGAGTTGGCTACAAAGGCAGAGGAAGAGAAAGAGGATGCTTTGGAAGAGGTAGAGGACCAGTGGCATGTCACAACTATCAAGAACCAATACACTATGCAAGAGAATGTCCACTTCCACCAATGACTTGTATGTATTGTTTCACATCGGATCATGACAAAGAAGAATGTCCTACGTTATTATGGAATATCCAGGAAGAGGAATCAAAACAATCAAAATGTTCAATGGATTTTAGCAGAAGCGAGTGATGAAGGAAGAAACATTAACATAGTTACATGTGAAGGAGCTAAAATAGGAAACGACACAATACGACAAGAGCCAGTACAACACAAATGGGTGAAGAAGAATGTCGAACCAAGGAAGCAGTTTGAAGCACAGAATGAGAAGGATCTATTTAAGAAAGCCAAGCAATAATTTTTTAACCCTGACATTGCATCGACCTCAACTGCGCAACATAGTGAGGAAGTACCAAAGTACAAGATGCCTCCATCGTTGGATCATACCAAAGAAATGCATCCATTGAGACAAGTAAGTACAATCAAAGGCTTTTTGCAATCATGTGTAAAATTACTAAATGTTCCATCCTCTGTCAAAGTATTACAAAATATGCTAGAAAGATGTAGCATAGAGACAAAAAGACAACTAGAACAAAAAATAGTCAATCACCTACATACAAGTGTTGTAGGAAAATCTCCCTGCGGACAGGTAGATCGCCTCTAAGAGCTTGACCTTAACTCTAAGACAAAAAATGCTTAACGTGGACATTGACTTCCTTTCAAATCTATCCAAACTAACATACGAGAAGGAAGGATAACAAAAGTACCTTTTTATCGACGTTTGTCCCTGCACGCTCCGAGTTGCGCTCCAATCTTTTTCTCCTCATTGAGTTCTGCGGACAAACAAGATACGACCACTTCCTACTCTATTGATGTTAGCTTGAAAACAGATCTATCTATCAATGATAAGTTCATGTAACATTAGACACAAACTAGAAAGAAACAGGCCAAGTGTGTCATATTAATGAGAATAACGACAACAGTACTTACAATCGTAGATGCGAATGCGACAACTTATTCAAGTCCCCTTCGTCTAACCCTTGCCTGGAAGATCCACAACCTGGATAACAACAGCTTCACTGATCACTCTCTTTTGGATGACTGTGTGTTTCCTATAATATCATAGGTTTCATGCTAGCAATTCTTCCTTCAATTAGATCTGTTCCAACACCACTTATGAGATCATAAGTTTAGTGTAATTCTCCATTTCCAATCCTCTTTCACAATTAGAAATATTTCTTATATAGCCTTGGAGAGGCTTTAACCACTTGAGATATCCTTGGGGAAGTTGAGGATTTTCCTCCTTCAGTTGAGGATCTGCCCTAGGATCATGGTTGGACTAGGGATTCGAATCCAACTCCCTTCCAAGAATGAAAATATGCTTCCCCCATTCATCTCAATAGCTTAACAACTGCCCAGAATAGGTAGCGCTCCCTCAAAAGGACCATCAGAGCACTGTAGCGCTCCCTAGTAGGCTTTAGGGGGGTGCCAATGCTTTCAAAATCTATAGTGCTCCCTCAAAAGGGCCAGGGGAGATTTATAATGCTCCCTAATAGTGTAAGGGGGAGCGTCGACGCTCTGAGATAGTGTAAGGGGGAGCGCTCCCCTCCAAAAACTCAGTTTTTGAGGTGCTTTCATATGGTAAAAGGTTTGCAAGCCTGCTGACTCATTTCTCCTCTTCCAAATCAAATGTTTGAGGTGTTTCAAGTGTCCTTCTCATGTCATTATAGGCACGACATAGGCATCATGGAAGTATGCTTTGTTTGATGTTTGCAACACTTGTGAGCAACATGCGACACTTGCAACCTTGTGAGAAAAATGTGACACTTGCGACCTTTGTAATGACGACACTTGTGACACTATCAAAGTGAGTAATTTTGATGTGTAAAAGATTGCCCCCCAAAGTATGAAGTTAGAAGATAGAAACTGATAACTGAAATGCTTTGTAGATGTTCAAGAAAGGGTATAGACTCGGAGAACCTGAAGGAAGCTGCACATAAACATCCAACAAATATCATGACATATTTCAAAACCCAAGGCAGGCATAACTATGCTTGGGTGATCAAGACTTGCAAGATATGGCCGCCATAAAATACACTGCAGATCCATAATTGTATTGATATAAAGGTATAGCCACTGAAGATACAATGTGGATCTATGCTTTGATGACTCGGATTGATCGTAGCCACGAAGAATACACAGTGGATCTATGAGATGACAAGACATAGCCACGACCAATACAAAGTGGATCTATGTAACAGTATATGTGTCCTTTGTCCAATAGAAACTCCTTCGCAGCCTGGGCCAAGCATATCAAAGTGGTCACTCGACCCAGGGTCTTCTTACCAATCTCAACACGGTACGATTCCAACCATGTGAATAGATGTCTTGATGTCGAACATGGTAGAAACCACTTGATTACTAGTCAATGTTGTAAACCATTAACAAGTGCGAGGGAGATCACCATTAATGCCAATGATTCCCAAGGTACCCTAGTACATTCCAGCGAATGCTAATAGATGAGCTGAAGTTGAACATCCGTGGAATCATCCGATCAGAGGTCAATGATGTAAACCTGATGTTGAATGTGAAGAGGCCTGCCATTGAGGCATGCAGGTCCCAAAGTACTAACTGGTTTCTAAGTCTGATTCCCGGATAATGTGTTGAAGTCGACAAGAATAGACTCGTCGAGGGAGGGCCTTGATGTATCCCCCATCAACGACATGAAATGGTCATGGAGATGTAATTGGTAGGTCAAATGGACATGGAATGACACTGGTTTTGAGGAAAGATATTTGGGATGGGTGACTCTCGAGGTGGATACTTCCCTTGAACACTGAGGCACAATAGCGAAACATGACGCAGAAAAAAACTATGCAGTAGGTACTGTGACTTGTGTCGGGTGACCCAAAGGAGTGAAAGGAACTCAAAGGATTGGCTCGGTGCAGAGGTTAAGCGGATTATGATATATGCGATTGACAAAGTGTCGTGTTCAAGGGAAACTCTAAGAAGTGTTGGATGATGTTCTCAAGAGACTGCTTGGCTTGCTCCTTTCAATTTTTCCCCCATCCAGATGGACGAGTACCTCTTTTTGATTTAATGAGCTCGAGGAGGATAACACATGCTCGATATAACTCACCTTCGGTAAGTTCCTCTTCATTTGTTTAACGAACTGGAAGAAGTAAGGGCTCGGTCCCATATGGGTCTGTCGATGTGTGCTTTAACGAGTCCAAAGAAAGAAAATTCGAAGGTTTTTCGGGATTATAAAGTTTGGAAAAACACTTAAAAGAGAACTATCTTAGTTCCTTTTTCGTACAGTAGTCCAACGAGACCGAAAAAGGGTTAAACTATTGCTCGAAAGATGCCCTTTCTGACCTTTTAACGAGTGTGAAAGGAAGCAAGGTCACTCGACAATCTTTTCATATTTAGAGAGTCTAAAAAGGGTTTAAAGATGACTCCAAGGGGGTTCCTTTTTCGTGTGTTCGTGTATCTGTACGGGTCCAAAAAAGAGATAAAATTTTACCCAGTTGCATTCTCATGTATTTACGAGCACGAGAAAGAAAAAAGACTAAGCTCAGTATGCCCCCAGCTTGAAAGTTGGTGGCTTAGCTCCAGAATGATCATCAAAGACTGGAGACATGCCCCCCAAGCTTCAATTCATTCACTGACTTTGAGGTTATCACCAATTTCTGTGCTAGATGGAGAAAAAGGATACAGGTGGATGAAATGAAGGTTCAAAAATGAGAACTAATGAAAGACTTGACTTGACATCTACGAGATCTGGCGAAAGACTCAACTTAAAGGGAGAGGTGATTGTTTCATTTTTTAACGAGCTTGACACAGGAAAAGAACTATGCTCAAGGTTCCAGGTTCGATCCCCAGATTGTTGTTTCATTTTTTAATGATCTTGCTACAGAGAAGAAAACTATGCTCAAGGCCTCTATTTCATTTTTTAACGAGATTGCCACAGAGAAGAGAAGCTATGCTTGTGACATGCCCCCAGCATGAAATCTAGTGTCCTTTGTTTCATTTTTTAATGAGCTTGCCACAAAGAAGAGAAACTATGCTCATGACCTATATTTCATTTTTTAACGAGCTTGCCACAGAGAAGGGAAATTATGCTCGTTATTCCCCCAACATGAAAGCTAGTGGCCTATGTTTCATTTTTTAACGAGCTTGCCATAGAGAAGAGAAACTATGCTCGTGACTTCTGTTTCATTTTTTAACGAGATTTCCACAGAGAAGAGAAACTATGCTCGTGGTTTCTTGATCATGGCTTTCAAGAGGATAATGCTCTAGAAGGGTACCATGTCAAAGGACAAAACTCGATCATGGCTTTCAAGATATCTTTGTCGGATGGAAGATAATCACTCTGGAAGAAACACATGTCGAGGTTCGTGACAGGGGTAAGGAGATCAAGCTCCAATAACCCTATCGAAGAGATCACCATGTCCACTACCGGATCCAAATCGTCGGATGTTGAGGCCATGGGAGACAATGCCAGATAATTGACATGCGGCGGGGGTGATACTGTCTACATATAGGAACCACTTAGGGAGGTAACCTAGTCGGGGCCGATGAATGAAAGTTGATCAATAGTCACAATTCTTCCATCGTGAGGGAAATATATCACACGGAAAAGGGTGGATACAATAGCTTTCATGGCATAGACATAATCCCACCCAAGGAGTAAAGAGAAATCCAAGGGGTCTCGGACTACCATGACATCGATAAAGACAGTTTTCCCTCCCAAAGTTATAGAAAACTGAGGAAGGATTCCTAAAGGTTGACTAGTTCTTCTGTTAAAAGTTAACAGATATTTTGTAACCGGTGCAAGCTGCAGACAACCCAAAGCATACCAAGCAACAGAAGACAAAATACTAATGGATGCACCTTCATCTATCAGCATTTGAGGAACGTCCCGACCACGAACCTGCACTGTAATATGGAAAGGAATGTGGGAGGGAAGACAAGGTCCAGTTAGTGCACCCTAATAAAAAAGGATGGCTTTAGTACTTGGAGGGGTTTTCACAGTGGAAGGAGGAATGCCCCCCGGTATGGTAGAGTCTGTATTAATGAGAAATACATGGGCAGTATCGGGTTTACTCTCTAGAAGGAGAGTAGGATCGACCGATGATTGGATCGAATCAATCAATGGTGGACTTGGATAGACCACTTTGTCATTCTTCAGAGGAAGAGTGGGACTGACTGAGGAAGGGACTGGATCAGTCACTTTGACATTCCTCAATGGAGGAATGGGATCGACTGATGGAAAAACTGGATCGACCACTTTGGCACTCTTCAGAGGAAAAGTGGGACTGACAGAGGAAGGGATTGGATCCACCACTTTGGCACTCATCAAAGGAGGAGTGGGATCGACCGATGGAAAAACTGGATCGACCACTTAAGTTTCATTCTCCAAGGGAAGAATGGGGTCGATGGGTGGAGACGGATTGATCGCTTTGGTGTCACTCTCTAACGGGAGAGTGGGATCAACTGAGGATGAAAACAGATCGACCACTTTGGTGTCACTCTTTTGATGAAGAGCGGGGTTGATCGATGATGGAACTGAATCAACTACTTGGGTTCGTGGTTCAATCGAGGAGGAAACTAGATTGACCACTTGATCAAACAGACTGACTGGGGATGGAACTGGATTGACAAGTCCATCAACCAATGATGGGTCGAAGGAAAGATTACGATAACCTTTTGGAAGTTGAAGTTTTTCCAAAAGAGAAGAAGCCTCGTCCATGTGAGGACAAAGGTGAGATTAAGGATTACCTTTACATAACATGCAAGGGAACTTGACAGTTTTCTTCTTCTTACCAACCTGAACATCACTAGTTGACGGGGTATCATCGACATGACCGACAGAGGCCGATGATGTGGAGGACCACATTTCTAAGACCTGGGTAAGACCGGGGCAATCCCTCAGAAAATGGTCACCCTTACAAAGGCTGCAAGGAAATTTGGGTTTTGGATTCTTCCTTTTAATCTTGTTGACCTCATCAACACTCTCAGTACTATTAACGATAACTATGTTCTTAGAGCCAACATCTGATGTTGTTGGGGCCTTGGTCCTTTTTGGGCTCTTCTTCTTCTTCTCTTTCCGTTTCTTCTTCTTCTGATCAACCTGGCTACTTGATTTAGAGCTTTCACTAGGTGAAGAAGGAGAAATGGAAGGAGACTTGATGGGCAAAGAAGGAGAAAATTCGACGTGAGGTTGATGTGTGGGTAGTGTATTGACATCCAAAGTATTAGGTGAAACTAAAACATTGGGAGGATTTGGGATCACCGGAGTGGGGAACAACCAAACTGGTAATCCAATAGTGAGTCCTGGAAGACTCAGTGTGGCAACATATGGAGGACCAAAGTTTCCAAATGAAGGAAAGGCATAAGGTTCCCCAGAAGAAGGGGTTCCTCCATTGGTACTCCCAGGATTCGATGTCATTAACACTGACTCGACCTAATGTCCACTAAGTAAATGAAACAACATATGCTAATAGAATCTAAGAATCACAACCAACCAAACGTGACCTTCTTTTGATGACCGTACTAGTTGGTGATGAAATCCAATGTCGCGTGATCAAGTCCAGAAGGGGTGTGGGTAGGGTGGAACAGTTACAATGGCAACTTGCTTAACGGACTTACGCCTTGGTGCAAGCTTCCACACAATAATTGTGGATTTACCCTCCAAGGAGCTCGAGTGAGTTTGACCAATGTCTGTTCCAGGTACAGTGAGACTTCCCGTCACTGTCACCTTGTGTAAGACCCTAAAGATTATGGCCACTAAGGTTACCAATCCGCAGTCAGCCCCTGGGCGGGAATAGTCGACAGTCTGATCAGAACATACGGGCAGGGTATCGAGCCTGAAATCAACTAAAAGGATTCCACGTAGTAATTTTGGATTTACCTTGAAGTGACCCCCATAATACGATCTGACCACCACAATCAGTTAAACCACGGAGGGTTAGTCCCCGTAGCTCACCCAAATGCTACCTCGTGCGTAACCCCTGTGTGAGAGGGGGATCCCAGGCAGACTTATATGATGATTGGATTTGACTCGCCCTAACTCAGGATGCTACTGTTTGTTTTGAAAAAATTTGGATATTTATGATCACAGCCTAATCCAAAGTACTAATCCTATTCTACTGTTGGTGGAGGATCCTAGAAAAGAAAAAGTTCTAGATAACTTTTAATTAGCGTTCATTTTAGAGTTGTTCTTTACTTAAAAGGGGTGCATGGAAGCGAAACGAATGGAATTCTGACTCAGTCCCAACAATGCATCAGATATGATAAGCATTCATTTCTTTTCGATGAACATCTATCTAAGGGAGAGAGAGAGAGTTCTTTTCACTAACAAGCACAAATAAGGAGTGTCCTCAAACAATTCTTTTTCTCAATCAAATCCTGATGTGATGCTAAAACTTTTGAGATGCCTTCTAACATGCACAATCAATCATGAAGATGCTTTTTATTGTTTTCATATGAATAATGATCAATTCAATACAATGCTCGTCTTGCTAATTATCTTCTTGTATGAATGAAAATCAAACTAGCACAAGCAAAAGTCATACAAACAATACACCCTTTTGTTACGATCAAAACGAAAAGCGAAAGAAAAGAAACAATCAAAGAGAAAACAAACTTGACACCCAAAAGAAAAAGTTGAAGAACAATGATCTTGACTAAAATCAAGATGAAGAGGTTTGTAGGCCTTCGATGACCTTCACCAGGGTTTTTCGTTCAGTTGATGAGGAGAGAAAAACAATGCATGGGTTTCAAACTTCACTCAACAGAAAAACTCAATAACAATAGTGAAGAAGGCTACAAAATCCAAATAGTAAGATGTTTGTTCTTCAAGAAGACAGATGTCAAGGCTGGAAGAGAAGAAGCATTGACTCACAGGGTTACCCAACAGAAGAGACACAGAGGCAAAACCCAGAAAAAGCAATTCTGGAAGGTTTTTGGGCCAAAGGAGGGCTGGCGCTCTGTTGCCAAAGGAAAGGAGTGTTATAGCGCTCTGTGTAAGGCTATGGGGGAGTGCTGGCACTCTGTTAACATAAGGACAGGGGCGCCAGGTTCAAAAACTCCCAAAATTGTCAAAAAATCAAAACATTGCAATTCAATTTCGACAATTAGGCTGAGTATGATCGGGTAGGGAGCCAATCAGCTCATGAAACCAATCAAAAGAGGAGTGAACTAGATCTGAAACAATCAAGGGGTAAAACTAGGTCAATGAGGAGAAATCAAAACAAGAAGTTTCGATTTGAGGCTATCTCCCCAGTAGAGTCGCCAGTTTATGTTGTAGGAAAATCTCCCTGCGGACAGGTAGATCGCCTCTAAGACCTTGACCTTAACTCTAAGACAAAAAATGCTTAACGTGGACACTGACTTCCTTTCAAATCTATCCAAACTAACATACGAGAAGGAAGGATAACAAAAGTACCTTTTTATCGACGTTTGTCCCTGCACGGTCCGAGTTGTGCTCCAATCTTTTTCTCCTCGCTGAGTTCTACGGACAAACAAGATATGACCACTTCCTACTCTATTGATGTTAGCTTGAAAATAGATTTATCTATCAATGATAAGTTCATGTAACATTAGACACAAACTAGAAAGAAACATGCCAAGTGTGTCATATTAATGAGAATAACGACAGCAGTACTTACAATCGTAGATGCGAATGCGACAGCTTCATCAAGTCCCCTTCGTCTAACCCTTGCCTGGAAGATCCACAACCTGGATAACAACAGCTTCACTGATCACTCTCTTTTGGCTGACTGTGTGTTTCCTATAAGATCATAGGTTTCATGCTAACAGTTCTTCCTTCAATCAGCTATGTTCCAACACCACTTATGAGATCATAAGTTTGGTGTAATTCTTCATTTCCAATCCTCTTTCACCATTAGAAAGCTTGCTTATATATCCTTGGAGAGGATTTAACCACTTGATATATCCTTGGGGAAGTTGAGGATTTTCCTCTTTCAGTTGAGGATCTGCCCTAGGATCATGGTTGGACTAGGGATTCAAATCCAACTGCCTTCTAAGAATGAAAAGATGCTTCCCCCATTCATCTCAACAGCTTAACAACTGCCCAGAATAGGTAGCGCTCCCTCAAAAGGACCATCAGAGCATTGTAGTGCTCCCTAGTAGGCTTTAGGGGGGCGCCAACGCTTTCAAAATCTATAATGCTCCCTCAAAAGGGCCAGGGGAGCTTTATAATGCTCCCTAATAGTGTAAGGGGGAGCGTCGATGCTCCTAGATAGTGTAAGGGGGAGCGCTCCCCTCCAAAAACTCAGTTTTTGAGGTGCTTTCAGATGGTAAAAGGTTTGCAAGCCTGCTGACTCATTTCTCCTCTTCCAAATCAAATGTTTGAGGTGTTTCAAGGGTCCTTCTCATGCCATTATAGGCACGACATAGGCATCATGGTAGTATGCTTTGTTTGATGTTTGCGACACTTGTCAGCAACATGCGACACTTGAGACCTTGTGAGCAAAATGTGACACTTGCGACCTTTGTCATGATGACACTTGGGACACTATCAAAGTGAGTAATTTTGATGTGTAACAACAAGGATAAGAATAAGTAGGGAGTTCATGCTGAACACCAACATTGGAGATTTCAACATGGGAGATATCATATTGAATCTAGGATCTAAAGTCAATGTATTATCCAAGAAGACATGGCAATGTATGGGAGAGCCCACATTAGGATATTTACTCGTTCAGCTAAAACTGGAAAATCAACACAAAGTTCTACTAATTGGGAGACTAAAAGGAGTGATAGTAGACCTAGATGGAGTGCGCACTAAAGCTGACTTCGACGTAATAGAGATAGTGGATGACACAACACCTTACCCAACATTGCTCGACTTGGATTGGGCGTTTGATAGCCAGTCCATAATCAACTTAAAGACATGGAAACTAACCATTGAGTTAGGAGAATAAAGGGTCATTGCGCCATTAGACCCATCGGAAGGAGAAAGGTTTGTAGAGCCTACTTGCTTGGACTTGGAGGAAATTAGTCAGTTGTACAAAACAAGTGCATGATATGAGGATCATGTAAATCCAACTGCATATGGGATACTTAGTTGGCAGAGCATCACCTCATGTGCTTCAGACTCAAATACGGGTTTAGAGAACTCGCAACAGAGGCTACACAAAGTTTCCACAAGAATATGTGCAAGAATAGGCCGCGCAGTAACATGGGTAGGTACGAAGATAAGGGAACCACCCAGTTTCCATGGGGTAAATGATCTAGAGGCATTCTTGACACATTATGAAGATGACGTGTTAGAAAATCAGAGACTCTTATCACTAGATATAACACTCAAGGCCACACCTGCAAGATGGTGGGGTGCACACAAAGAAACAATCAAGGACTGATACCAATGTAAGTAGTTATTGCACATTAATTTTGGCGCAGAACAAAGAAGCAACCAACAAAAAAAATATGATGGACAAGGGGCACCAGCGGAACACTTGGAGAAGTGCAGAGCACTGTGAAAAATGACACCCCCAATGGAATGGCCTCATCATTTCATACACATATTAGAGGGCATCCCAACAAATTGATATATAGTCCAGAAACTTCGCAGAGGAACTACGAGCTGGACAATAATAAAACAAAACTTTACAACCAATTTCTCATTTGAGCATGAGAACCCCAACATAGATGCAATGCTTAAACAAATAAGAGGGGTGATATTCATTAAGGATCCATAAGTTGATCTCATAACAGAAGAAAAACAATAGAACAGACAGACAGTGAAAGAATTGTTGTCATGCTACCATGTGCAGGAAGAAGTACCACATGAAGACGATCCACGCGATATTCATATTGAGGAAGTTGAAGTAAAAAGGGAAGTGGAAGGTCCACCTCTAGAATTAGAAATAATTCTTTCACCCATCAAGGTGGAAAAATTCAACATTGGTACAATTGAGAATCCAAAATTGGACAACATTGGAGACTACTGGGATGAGCAAACATTGGAAATCATAACAAAGTTACTGCGCGAGTACAACAACCTGTTCCCCACAATGTTCATAGAAATGAAGGGCATAGCAGGAGATCTAGGTGAAATGAAGATACAACTCAAAGCTGAGGCAAGACCGATCAGACAATGACCATATAGACTAAATCTGATATATAAGAAAAAATTCAAAGCTAAGATCGATAGGATGTTGGAGGCTAGAATTGTAGAACCAATAGAATAATTAGAATGGATAATCCCCATGGTAGTTCAGGAGAAGAAGCAAGGAGGCATAAGAATCTGTGTAGATCTGAGAAAGCTCAATTATGTTTTCCTACATGAACCCTTCCCCATACCCTTTACAGATGAAGTCCTAGAAAATGTGGGAGGTTAGGAAGCATACTCATTCACCGATGGATTCTTAGGCTAACACCAAATCAAGATAGCACCAAAAGATCAGTACAAGACTACCTTTGTGACAGAATGGGGATCCTACTAATACATAGTCATGCCTTTTGGACTAAAGAATGCACCAACAATATTTTCCAGAGTAGTCATAGCCGCATTTAAAGAATTTATCCACTCATTTCTAGAGGTATACTTGGACGATTGGACAGTCTATAGTTTGTTGAAAGACCATATAGAGGTATTGCGGTTGATGTTATAAAGATGCAGGTAGTGCCAAATATCGTTAAACATCAAGAAGTGCATCTTTAGAACACCTTTTGGGATACTATTGGGACACATAGTATGGAAGCAAGGTTTACTAGTAGATCATGCCAAGACTACAGTAATGGTTAACCTACCACCACCAAAAATAGTCTGTCAACTAAGACTAACATTGGGACACACAAGATACTGCAAAATTTTTATAAAAGGGTACACACAGATCATTGTGCCAATGGAGAAACTGCTAAGGAAAGACACAAAGTTCTAGTGGAATGAGGATTGTCAACACGATCTGGATATGATGAAATAAAAAATGGTAGTTGCACCAATACTAGTATTCCCATACTGGGAGAAGACATTCCATTTACATGTATATGCATCGACCATAGCACTTGGATATATTATGGTGAAATTATGAGCAAGAGAATTGGATCATCCTATAGAAGTTTATAGGAGAAAACTGTCATAATCAAAGCATAACTACAACACTACAGAGAGGGAATTCTTGGCTATGTTCTACGTGCTTCAGAAGTTCAGACATTACTTACTGGGGAAACATTTCAAAATGTTCACAGACCATTCAACGCTCAAATACCTAGTCAACAAGCCAATGTTGGGGAGCAGAATTTGCCTATGGATATTTTTGTTTCAAGAATTTGATTTTGAAGTAATAGTTAAGCCAAGGAAGTAGAATGCAGGACCTGATCACCTATCAAGGATCACAAAGGGGGAGGAACCTACAAATATAGAGGACAACTTTTCGAACACATAGTTATTTTTAGTCTAGATCTCTGATGAATACTTCACAAACATTATCCAGTACTTGAGTACAGGGACTGCGCCACAGGAATATAATACTGCGTAGAAGAAAACCTGGTAGTCTGGGCTGTAGACTATCAGTTAATTGCGGGACACTTATACAAAATGGGCATGGATAACATCTTGAGAAGATGTGTTCTATAACATGAAAGACCAAGGATTTTAGTAGAAGTCCATGAGGGAATAGTAGGAGGAAATTACGTAGGCAAATCTACCACGTATAACGTATTATGCGCAGGACTATGGTGGTTGAACATTCACAAAGACTCAAAAGTGTACTGCCAGAAATGCGATGTATGTCAAAGGGTTGGTAAACCAAATAGAAGGGACGAGATGCCCCTGCGACCACATGTAACTTTGCAGGTATTCGACAAATGGGAAATATATTTTGTGGGACCAATTAACCCACTGACAAAATGAAAAGGAGAGAGGTACATTATCACCGTGATAGAATACCTAACAAGATGGGTAGAAGCAACACCAATAAAAGATTGCAGTGCAGAGACATCAACACACTTCCTGTTCAAACAAGTGATCACTAGATTTGGTTGCCCTAGAATTTTGATGATTGACCAAGGAAGTCACTTCATTAACAGTACTATTAAGGTTATGACTGAGGAATTTGAAGTTCATCATCAAAATAATACACCATATCATCCCAAAGAAAATATAACAATAGAATCCTTTAACAAGATCCTTGAAAATGCACTGACGAAGATCTATAACGTTAATAGGGATGATTGGGACCTAAAGATACCAGCAGTATTGTGGGCATAAAGGACCACATGCAAGAAATTGACAGGAAAAATGCCATTCAAATTGGTATATGGACAAGAAGCAATGATGCCTCTAGAATTTTTGGTACCCAGTCTGCGTGTATCAACAATTACAAACATGACAGAACGAGGTGCAGTACAGGATATGATGAATCAAATGATGAGCATGGAGGAAGATATGAATGTAGCAGGGTTCCACCAAGAAGTCCAAAAAGAAAGGGACAAATATTGGCATGACAGACATATCAAGAGGAAAAATTTCAAGCAAGGAAACTTGGTGTTGATGTATGACATTAAATCCCTTCAGCATCCAGGAAAAATCAGAATGCACTGGTTAGGACCATATGAAGTAAAAACTATCATAGATGAGGGAGTTGTACAATTGAAGGATTTAGGAGGCAAAAAAATCAGAGGGATGATCAATGGGAGTCGATTGAATTGTATAGGGATAGTCGACCCCTTAACACTTAAAAAAAAATGTCGCTTCGGGTCAGACATAAAAAAAAACAATAATAGAGGTATAATGCACCGAAAAGAGAATGATCACACACACTCGCAAATTCTACCCCAACGGAGACAAGGCCAATGGTCATTACAAAGAAGAAACAACGAGAAAGATAGATATGGCAAAAGAAGCATCAACTGACGGTGAATATCATAATTGAATTCCAAAAATGACTGACGGGACACCGTATTAATCGTGCCCACTGGCGATGACAAGGGAAATCAATGGAAAGTATGTGGGAACCGATGGTTCAATTAAAACATAATCACAGTAACATCTCCAAAAAGATTCACATGACATCGATACAAAGAAAGCACGCGTGAGTGGAAAGGTTATTGTGAAATTAGGAAAGGCACAGAGTGATAGAGCATACAAAGAAGAGAGTTAAGGTTGCAGAGGTTGCAGAGGCCACTAAGCTCGGTGGACGATATATTTACCACCATGGCACCACCCAAACAGGGAGAACCGAGCCAAACCACCAGATAACCTCAAAGGATCGCTAGAGAACCATTGCAGCCACATGGAAGCGAACAAAAACCACATCAGCCTCCAAAAGTTGTCAATGTGGATGAAATCTCATCCCTTGATATGACACTAGCAAGCCCCACACCCAATTTGGAGGAAACCCAACAGACAACACTAGTGTGCATGGACATTGACATAATGAACAAGGGACATGGCCAATAGGCTAAGGATGTAGGCAACCAGGTGCACCCCAAAAACCCTAAAGAAGCCCCAAGAGACAATGGGATGGCTCCAAACTAGGTAGAAATGGTTGTGCTAGAAATATAAAAGATAACGACCCCAGAAAAACCACAGGAGGGAGTAGTGGAAGATGTCATCGACCGACCAGATGAGTACGTAGAAAAATGAACAATGCAGGTTGGAACCTCGAGTCATCTACCACAACGAAAGGGTAAGAAGACAGTACCAAGGTCACCGTGCAGGCAACCCACCACAACCATTGTCTTTCTGTGCATTTCGAAAGGGGTACATATAACAACAAATCTATTAGGCCATGTGGAGAAATTGAGGTACTCATACCATGACGTGACAGAAACTGACAAGTTCCCAGAGTTCTCCAAGCAAGTCTACCTATAGACTATGGGTATAGGGCCCTTTGGTGAATCAATTAATCAACCAGTCCAGTGGGATGCATGATTAGCCAAAAATGGGATTCTAGGCCTTTTGTACCTACCACACTTTGGGAGGGGCATTATGCAAACAATTGTGTCAAGAAGCTGATGGCAGTCACCCATGGTGGATACATGTGGTTGGAAAAACTCATCTCAATAGTCGTAGAGATAATAACATACATCACAGGGCTGCCATCACAGGGTGAGTATCCATTGCAGTTCCTTGAGGAAAAAACAAAGGGGAAATCATTGGACGAGGAAATGAAGAAGAAATATGGCACGGAAAGGGTGTCGCATGGAATCATCATCAAGCATATTAGTGACGTCGCGATAAGAATGGCCACAAAAATCATGGCATGTAAATTACTCAGGAAATGTTGCAAGGAGGAATTCCCAACCGGGGTTTTCGCAGTTGCAGCACAATGTGTAGAGGAAACCACACTCAGTCGGGCCCCTTATTTAATGAATCTGTCCCTAGATGATTGCAAGGATGCATAGGATCTAGGGACATAATCTCATTATTCATGGCTACTCGTCTTGATAGCCTTGATCGGATGGAAGGAGCCTAAGTATTCACTTTTTCCACTAGACCCAATCCCTTCCACAAAGAATGATACTTATCATTGGGGTCTTCTTTGGACTCTAAGAACATAAAGGAAAATGAATCCATATTCGAAGGTTGTCTCAGCGACATACAGGACAACATTGCCAATACTTGGAGGGTGACACCAGAAGAAATCACACAGTCTCAGGGCATAGACAACTTCAAAGCCACTAGACATGCGATGTGGATCCAAGCATGGAAAGATCCCGACAATCAATGGCTACAAGTGCACTATTGCATCAAGAAGATGGACATAGAGATGGGCATTAAGGATTGGGAAGATGACTATAGGATTCCAGTCCTCATTCGAGAAATACCCATAGAGATAGAGGAGGAGGAGGTAAGACAGGAACATACATAGTTGGCTAAAATACAGTTGGTATTGATGAAGATACCAAGCAAGGCCTTGTATAAATTTCAAGTCAATGTCACATAAGAGGTACAGTCTCAATCACTCACAGATGAAATAGAATTGCAGCAGGAAAAGGACAATTGGGATGAGATGGAATTGGTACTCGAGAAAGATAATATCGACAATAAAGATGAGAAAGACCGCGTGAATAGGATGGAGTATAAATTGGTCATAACCTATGAGAAAATCCCAAAGAATGCGCAGACGAACGAACTCACGGTGACACAGAAGATGATCAGATTGTGAAGAAAATCGATCAATACCAAAAGGAGATTGAGCACCTCAGGAATCAGATCACACTGACCACTCCATCATAGGTAAAGAATCAAAGGAAGCAGGAGGCAACACCGCAGATAAAGGAGATAGAGAGACAAGTCCACGTGGTGACCAACTTGTTCGAGAGAGAAGCACAACTCTGGACGAAGATGGAAGAGGATCAACAGGTCCAGCAGTGGGACCAGGAAGGAGAAAGGATAAGCGTAGTTATCTAGGACCTCAAGAAGAGGAAGAATACAATGTCAATCATAGAGAATTTCAAAGGAGCGTAGGATATGAAGAAACTACAAGAAGAACTCATAGTTTCACATACACATAAAAAGGAGCTCCAGGCTCAAATGGAATTTCTCCAGGAGAGAGAAATAGAGGTCATTTCACAGGTGGAGGAAGCCAAAATGAATATGCCACAAACCCAGGTAGAGTGTCCAAGGATGGTCAGCGATGAGATTGTAGTGCAGGTATTGGACACACTCAAGGAGAAGACCGCGCAGGTCTAAATGCAAGCAAGGAAGATCACGAAAAAGTTGCAAGCGATTGTAATGTAAGTTTTAAACCTGTGAAGTAAAGAAATGCATATAGATTCTTAAGCAAGACAGAAATTAATCAATGGCTCATACACAGAGTACATAGAGATTTTATACTAGAAACCCTCAACTGGGAAAACCTTTCTTATTTTCATTATATCGAATTTAACCATTCACCATAGAATATATACAATGTTTTTAGGTATTCCGTAGATACCAAAACCCTAATCCCTTAATCCGGGATTAATTTACAAATCTGTTAAAAACAACAAAAACCGTAGTTGTCATATCTGACGCACCCACACACACACATGCAAAGAATATAACACATATACCCATCACGTAAGAGAGATCAACGAAGCACTCCAAGGTTAGGTGGCTCGGGACGAGCCACATGTTAGTGTTCGGGGCCTATTGGAAGCAAGTTGAATTAGAAAGAAAGGTTATTTTGGGGATAAAGGTATGTAAGAGGAAAGCGACAACTGGAAGGAAAAGAATCATGCATACATGCATGCAAGACCTAACGATTCTAGGGTTAGAGTTTTTGTAATACATTGTAATGGTTGGTGAGCCAGAAATATAAATAAGTAGTACTTAGGAGAGGCTAATGGGGAGAGACAACAACTAATAGGGAGAGATAAAGGCTAATAGGGAGAGATAGAGGGGAGAGAGAGAGAAAGGGTACCGTAAGAACTATACGAATCATTAAGCTAGTGAGCTAAGAAGGAAATGAGTGACTCAATCCCAAGGGTTATATCACAGGCTGAGGAGCCTGGTGCAATCTAGTCATCCTCGCAGAGATCGAGGAGCCGTTGAGGAGAGTGAGAACTAAGAATGTAAATATGCGCATTGTGATATATTTCTAAACCATAATAAAATCCTAAGAGCCAGATCTTTGTGGACGTAGCCCAGGAGGGGGTGAACCATAGTAACACTGTGTTGTGGGATTGAATGAATGTGTCTTTGTGTCTGATTAATTAATGAATGTTGAATGATTGAAGTGATTAAGTAGATATGGTATTTTACATGCATACATAGAATAAATGTTATAGCGGGATGTTAAATAGACTAGATAAAGGTTGTGAAGTACAAGTACAGATCTCTCTCAATCCTAGGTTGCAAGCACCTAAGTATTTTAGACACCCATAAGAGTTATCTCGGGTGAGACTGCACAATGCACTCTATGTACTGTGTTGCCTTCTGGGTAACCAGAGGGGCCGATAGTATTAATGGATTTTCATGGGAAGCTTCTTGGCTATGAAATGGGGTCAATCTGTAATGGTAAATGAATAAAAGCAAAGGTGAAAACGAACAAGTTCCATCTTCATACAATCCAGGCCAAGTAATGGTATTATATCCATGCATACTTAACACTAAAAAGGGAAATGATTGGTGGTCGGCTAAGACAATCAACTGGTGTATTGGATTTTCCTTTTGAATGCTTAATCACCAACTAAAATTACTATAGGTAACTAATTCACTTGAGTTTTCCTATAGTTTTTAAATTATACTATGAAGGAGTGAACAATGCAGGTTTTTGTTTTATATGAATGATCATTTTTTACCTTTAAAGTAATGTCTTGATTTCTTAGTTGCCTGTATAATGTCTTACAATTCCCTTTCGTAAGTCAAGTACTTACAAAAAATATCACTAGATATTTTTTAATAGAATGCTATCAAGTGACCTACTTGAGTGATCACTATGCACATAACATAATTTGAAGCGTTAGTCTCAATTTCAAATGGCCAATGTAAATTAAGTAGCATGAGCAATGGATCTATACAAAGTTTTTTTTGAATCTCTTCAAAAGCTTATTATTGTGTTATTTCCCATTTCAATGTTGTATTTCCACCTCCTTCAGTCAATTGATTCATCAACCATGTAATGTGGTTGAATATTAATTCAAATCTATGATAAAAAAAATTGCTAAACCAATGAAACTCCTTAGTTCATGATTGTTTCTCAAATCGGGCCAATTCTTGATGCCTTGAATATTTTCTAGGTCAACTTGAATTCCTTTATATTTGATCAAATAGCCCAAATATTGGTACTCTTCATTGTAAAAAAACATTTCTTAAACTTCATGCAAATTTTATGCTCTCCAAGAGTGTTAAGGACTTGTTGAAGGTGTTGTAAATGATCATCCCATAATCTACTAAAAATGAGGATGCCATTTAAATAAACAAAGACACATTTACCTGCAAAAGATCTAAGAAGGTCATTCATATACCTCATGAAAGATTCAAGTGCATTGATGTGTCCAAAAGGCATGACTATGAATTTAAACAAGCCTACCTTAGTTTTGGAAGATGTTTTTCATACATCTGAGGACTCTATAAAGATTTGATGACATTCTAACTTGAGGTTGAGTTTGTTAAATGATTTATATTCTTTCAAATAATGAAGTAGATTTTCTATTCTAGGAAGATGATATTAATTATTTACTAAGATTTTATCGAGAGCCTTGTTTTTAATGCACATGTGTCATGTTCCATATTTCTTAGGAACTAAGACCACTGGACTTCCACAAGGAGATGAACTAGGTCAAATGTTCCCTTTCTGGATCAATGCTTGAATTTGTCTATGGATTTATTTATTCTCTAAAATAGAACTTTTGTAAACAAATGCATTGGGTGATGAAGAGTCATGCACAAGATATATGGACCATTTTACTTGGAAATATAATGGTACTCAAGTTATATCTTTGAGAATGTCCTTTTATTATTCAAGTAATCCATCGACTTGTTTTTTTTTCATGAGTTGTGGTGAGTGGAGACTTGACTAGTTACTATGATCTTCTCAAAACACTAAGGTTTTATCATTAACAACATGAATTTCTAATCATGGTTGATAATATTTTTGACTTGTATTTTCTGAAACTATAGAGATTGTCAACTTAGATCGACATTTAGAAATTACATACTACTAATATTTGATATTGAAAATCACTTTTGTGGTCTAGACTGATAACTTTCATGTTTATCCCATACGTATGGTTTTCCAAATAACACATCAAATATTGATAGTGGTGCTATGTCACAAATTACTTCATCCTTAAAAGGCTTGATAAAGTAGGCAAGATTGCATTGTCAGGTTATTCTAAGTTCTTGTCCATATTTCATCTAATAGATGTTGTAAGGATGCATAAGTGGAGTAGTAACAAGACCCAATTTCTTCATAAGGTCTTTAGAGACAAAGTTTTTTTGATTGAAATTGTCCAAATTAAGATGTAACGGGTTGTATTTCACCCATATCTATTTATGGAATAGTCATTAACTTTCCTCTTTATCGACCATGGTCAAATTTGATAGGATTCCTCTCTTGCATTTTCCCTCTGGCTATTTTGTCCTGAATATGGATTCTGTTGTGGATCCGAAACATCGACAAATAATAGACAATATTGTGGTTTTTCCGATCTATTCTGAACAAAACTCTCACCACATAAACCTTAACCATCAGGATTGTTGAAGTCGATTCCAATAGAGTTGATGATTTTGGATTGAATTCCATGATAGCTTTATCCATATTTGTTGTAGTTGGACCTAAGTTAGACGTAGACATTTGTGTTAGGATATTACCATTTCCTTAGTTTCTTCTATTTATTATACTATTGTTCATGATATTTGGATGGATAAAACTCCATTCTAACATGTTTGAAAAACCATTTCCATGTTTTTATGGATTCTCCATGTTTTTCCTTCATTTTTGATAGATTTTCCACCAGTAGGGTACATTAGTCAACATATTCAAAGTTGAAATGGTGACTTTCTCACCCTCAAAAAAATTATTCACAGAGAATTAGGACTCTGATTGATGTACCTAGTTGTCTATTGATTTGGTATTAAACTTTCCTTCTAAGTTACGTATATCTATATTAATTTGTACGTTAAAGCATCTAACCCTATCAAAGGCAAGTATCATAAGGTTGCTAGTCAAAATCAATGCCAAGGAAACTCATGGAAGTATCTCATTGAAGTGACCATACATTGATTCTCTCTAAAGAGTCAGTACTAGTTCTATAAGTTCTTTTGTCTTATTGAGAGGATTTCAATTTTCACTTTCACATGTCATATTGGGTATAGGGTTTTGATCATATAAATAATCATAGGTTGAAGGGAAGGGGATATTAAAAAATTATGTCTTAGAATGAGTCTGACAAGAATAGGTAGATATTATTTTTGGGATTAAATGCGTAGTGTAAGACATTAATCTATGACCCATATTCATGAGTATTAGTCTCAACTGACAAATAATTCTCATGATTTGAATAGTCCACTTAGCACTCATTGCATCGGGTGATAAGTGGACTATTCAAATCATGAGAATTATTTGTCAGTTGAGACTAATACTCATGAATATGGGTCATAGATTAATGACTTACACTACGCAGTTAATCCCAAAAATAATATCTAATATCTTGCACTGCGGAAGCCCCTATATACTTAAATAAGAGTCAAGGGAGCTCTAACTGGGTAGTTCATAAGTCACAATACTTGCTAAGGTTTTGCAAATGGGGTAGCAAGCTAAGTGGGATTGATTGTGGGGAAAACTCCACAGTTAAGTGTGCTTGAGCCAGAGGCATCTTGGGATGGGTGACCACCTGGGAAGTCCTGGTTACCGGGTGCAAGCCCCGGAAGTGATGATTGATGCTATGCGATTCATTTCGTTGGCTTCAATCCCATTTCTTCACCCCTGTGAGCATCACCCGATGCAATGAGTGCTAAGTGGACTATTCAAATCATGAGAATTATTTGTCAGTTGAGACTAATACTCATGAATATGGGTCATAGATTAATGACTTACACTACGCAGTTAATCCCAAAAATAATATCTAATATCTTGCACTGCGGAAGCCCCTATATAAGAATAGGTAGGCTAACTATGTAGCTAGTGTTTTAGCAAGAGAATTATAGTCTCATAAAAATCAATTATCAGAAAAATTTCTTTGATACCAATGAACTATTGTGCCCAGGGGAGACATAGGGGTGAAAACATAGTTGACTAACTAAATCAAGATCCATTATTGTAGAAGCATATAAATCTAGATTGTTTTGGAAAAATAGGAAATAAACATTCATATATAATCAACTAAAAGCAATGAACAACAATACCAATCACATGAAGATGTACGCCAAGAATTGATAACAAATAAACCATAGGGAAAACATCCAGTGTATTGATCAGTCACTTCATAATGTTGGTCTTCTATTTCTAAAATAAATACCCTAAACATAGGTGTAATGAATCAATGAATTCAATTGAAATGACAAAGAGAGGCAGGTCGAAGTGAGAAAAGTTAGAGAACTCGTTTCTATTCATGATTACATACATTTACACATTCTTGAATAAAGTTTGGGCGCCTTACCATCTACATTTTAGTTAAAAGACACATACATAACTAATTAGAAGAATAAATAACTTCTTTCTAGATATTGATTAAAGGAAAAAGATAAGAAGACAATCATTTCCACATTGATGGTGCTTGCATGGTGTCTATTGACTACTAATGATGTCATTTGACATGTGGAAATTCATCCTCACTATTGGACACATAGGATAAGTTATGATCCTTGTCAAAGGATTCATGAGTTGACTAAGTCAAGGAGTGTCTGAATCAACTGAGTTGAGGATATATTGTGAGGATTCGACTGTAAGTTTTGACTACAGAATCAACTAAGACTAGGCGCTAGTCGATGGATTCGAGTACCATATTGGAAAAAATAAGAACTTCCCCCTTATTTGACAATGGTCCCCATTAAATGATTATACAATTGAGGAAACTTGCACTCCAACTCAATGGTAGTGTACCACTTTCTTTATGCTCAGAGTCTTCCCACTTTGGCCACGTGAAACAAGGGAATTTTTTGAATCCTTATATCGCATGCTTTCTACGATGATGTTGACTACAAGTGGATATTGAAAATATGGATGTATGTCTTCTAGATCTTTAGGCTATAAATCGATCTATTCCAACAAGGGTGTAAAATAGTGTCAAAGAAAATTGACATTAAATACTGGATGTAAACCCAAGTATAGTGGTATGTTGAGATTAACATCATTTTTCCCAATTTTCTTGAGTGTGGTATAAGAAACATGTTGCAAAGGATTCATATTCCTATATAGGTTACTCAATCTTTTCTTCTTCAGAGTAAGTAGACTCGAGTCCCCAATTTGGAATGAATAAGGAATACAACACTTGTTGTGTCAATCTTTAGTTTTTTCGCTAACTCGATGCAACATATCTTGTGTTTGTATTTTAATCTAACAAACCATGTCTTTGAACTTGATTAGCTTGTTTATTTCTTATTGTCCACAGTTTGTGTAAGAATAAGTGGTCGATTGAATGACTAAGTTGATAGTCACTAAGGGATGGAATCCATAACAAACTTTAAATGGACTCTTACTTGTTGAACTGTGTTAATATTGGTTATAGTGATGATGGATATATGGAAGACTCTCATCCCATGTTATATGATGCTTGTGGTTGTACATATGAAGCAATTGTACCACCATGTTATTCACAACTTCAATGTGTCCATCTGTCTAAGGATGGAATGTTGTCAACATAGATAGTTGTGTGTCAATCTATTGCCAGAGTGTTTTCCAAAAGACGCTAAGAAATATGGAGTCTCGGTCATTGATGATTGAAGTTGATACACCATAGTTATTCCAAACATGCTTGAAGAAGATTTGACCATTCTACTAAGAAATTATAGTCTTCTTGCAAGGTGTAACGTATCCAGTTTATAAAATCTATCAACCACTACTAGGTTTGTATCATGTCGGTGCTTGATGATAGGATATCTAGTCAATAAATCTATAGAGATGGATTCCCATGGTCAATTTGGAATAGGAAAGGGTGTATAAAATGCTTTTCGGTAATTTCTGTCTTGGTGATGGCATAAAACACACATGAATATATATATATATATATATATATTGTGTGTGTGTGTGTGTGTGTTAACATCTAGGATGACTAAATACTGATAGAAATAATTCTTCCAGTACCATAAGAGTGTTCGATAATCTAAAGGGACTTGTTGTTTTTTTGTAGTGTGCATCCTAGATAAGATTATGTTAGTGCTCACCTAGAGATACATAAAGTTGTCCTAGCTTGTAAAGTAATTTATCCTTCAAGTGGTGATCAATATCAATTGGTTGACCTATCTAGAGTTGTTGATACATAGAGGAGAAATCTATTTCGTCTTTGTATAGTTGAGGCCAAGTAAAGGTGTCATATCCATGCATACTTAACATTATAATCAAGGAAATGATTGGTGGTTACATAATATAATTAATTTCTATGTTGGCATTGAATTTCCTATGCTTAATTACCACTAATTGGAATTGTTGTAGGTAACTAAGGAATTTGAGTTGTTTTGTAGTGTATAACTTACACTATGAAGGAGAAAACTATAAAGGATAATTGTTTGTATGAATGGCCATTTCGTTTCCTAGAATGTAATGTATCCATTGTTTAAGTGCATGTACAGTGGAATATGATTACATTTCATAAGTCAAGTACTTACAGACAATATCAAAAAAAATTATGGAATGGAATGCTACCGGGTGGCCTACTTGAGTGATCGTTGTGTCCATAGAATAATCTGAAATATTGGTCTCAATTTCAAATGGATGATGTAAATCAAGTAACATGAACATTGGAGCTATAAAGAACTTGTCCTTAATCTATTAAAAAGCGTTTTGTTTTGTTGTTGTTGAGTCCTAAAAGCAAAGTCATTATCTCACATTTCTATCTTATACATCCATCCAAAAGCCTATATCTATGCCTAATTTATATCCCATTTCACTCCTTTTTTTCCCTAAAATCATAATCAGCTACAAAATATGTGCATTAAAGAAGATAAAGGTAAATTGTGCACTTTTATGCTTAATTCCATTCTTCTTTGTGCATTGAATGATTTAATTAACTATTATTGTAATGAGTAGCTACAAAATCTCTCGATTATGTAGCAACTCATAATATACTTATGTATCGTAAATTAATAAGACGAGTTTCTATAGTGAATTTGTTGTTCCATAGGGACACAATCAGTCCTAGATTGAAACCCGACATATGGAAGGAATTAAAATGTTCCATGAAGCTCATCTACCTGTCAGCATATCCCACAGATCTTCTAGCACAGAGCAGAAGCGAAGTCAAACTTGATAGTTAATGCATACATGTGGCATAGTTTACAACCCAATTTCATTAGAAAAATGCAAGAAGAAGGAACTAGATTGTTTCACAAAAATTCATGCATTTTTTCATGAATTTATCTAATATGTGGAAGATCGAGCTCAATCTATATTCCCATGAAATATTTAGATTCGATTTTACATCTGCGTATATGTAATTTGATACAAATTGTTTGTGAGATCCATATACTTTGGATATGTGTCATCTTGTTTCTATTGTATAAATATGTGCAATTAGATCCTCAAAGGGATGATTATTATTATTACTCTTTGTTATTATCAAATTTTTGTATACACATTCGATGTTAATATAAAGCTCTGGTTCATGTTCTCTCGTATAAACTGTTAATTATGTGTGTAAGAGTTTAGTTTTATACGACTTCTTCAAATATTTTTCTCGGAGCCAAGAGGCCCCCTTGAGGAGGATCACACTATTTCACTTGTTTTATCATTGTTGGTATTCTATTTTTGCTTATCTAGTTGTGTGATTTCTTAAATTTGGCGTTTCCTTGCTACAAACTTACTCATTATCGTTTACACAAAGATAACTAATGTGGTAGTTGTTGGCACTCCATAAATCTATTCGGTTGATAAACATATGACGAAGGTAACTTTTTCAACCAACTTTGAGACCCGAAACTAGCCTTTCATATCTGGAGAGGGCTCTCTCAGAAATGGCACGGTCTCCATGCAGGATATGACTTTGGAAACAATGGCTAGATTTAAACACCTTTAATATAATGGGTTATGGTTATATTGGCACAAGAGAGTAATACTTGGGCTATGGAGTCGATTTGATGGAATGACAGAGTTAAATGACTCAGTGACCGGACTTGAGAGGATAAAGCTAGGTGAGCAACAATCTTCATTGTAAAACCATAATATGGCGGAAGAAAATATAGGAAGTAACTCACGAGCGCCGCTACGGGAAAATTCAGAGTTAGCTTTAGAGGAAATTGTTTTGTCTAAGTGGTGTGAACAAGGGGCATTGTACAGTGAATCCACAGGTTCGAAAATTCATTCTGAAATAGACAGTAAAAGATATGGAATAAAGGTAACAAGAAACACATACACAAAGAAAGAGGCACAAAACATCCAACTATTACAACTAGAATCTTTTCATCAAGTCATAGGACCTTTGCATTAAATTTCGGTCAAAAATTAAATTACATACAATAGCAATTTTCTACCAAATTTTCCAACCAACCTCACTTACATCGGAAAGATAAAATATATAAATGAGAGTGTCGCTTGGGCTACCCTATTTCCTAACTACTAACCCTAAAACTAGGAAAATTGTGCAACATGCGCTAGAGACTCTTCGCATGGTACATTCCAACAATAGGAAATAATCACATCTGTCCACTTATGACTATTTTCAGATTCTCCACGGGGGTCTGATCGTCGGTCAGGTTTTTATGTGGAGAAAGGATGTGTCATTGTATCCCTTTGATCAGGTATCCTAGTGAACAGGTGTATGTCAAGAGCTTGTTATCTGTAATAATGGCTTTGCTTTCTGTTATGCACTCATTTGCTGGAGGAGTGCGTGCAACAAGAAGTTGTTTGATTTTCGTGGCCGTTATCAAAATGGTAGTGTAGTTTAGAGAAATGTATCACTCAAAAAATTCCAAGAAGAAACGACACCTGCTAAACTTTATTTTTCTGTGCACTGATGAGAGCCACGTTGATTTCCTTTTTGGTCGCTTCACATTCTCTGTGGTTCTCTGTATGCCTTTATTATGCTAATATTTGTGCCTCTCGCGGATGTACAATAGTGTCATGCACTTCTCTGACCTGCCTTTTCAACCATGCCACGTTTCCTCCATGACCCTGTGCCACTGACACTTTCGTGGTCTTTGTCGCTAGTTGTTGCCTTAACTCCATGTTTTCCTGATAGAGTTTAGCGATAGAAAACTTTGCTTTATTAACTTGATGAGATGGAACTTGCTCATTTTCTCCTCCGATATCCACTCTCCTCATTTTGTTACTGTCTTCGCGGCTTGATCCCCCAGCAGGCTCTAACCGAATGGCATGTCTGAGTAGTTCTTTAGCTATCGATCCAACGCAGGGTTCTTCTGCAACTCGAGCTTCCATAATCTCCTTTTTCTTTCTTGACCTGCCCCTCCTCCAAGGCATTTTTTGTTGGGGGGAGGGGGTCGTTGTTGTCTTCCCTTCTTATGTGAATCCCTCTTCTTCAGATTTTCCACGATTTGATCTAGTCTTCTCTGCAATTAAAAGAATAGTTCCTTTCATGTATTTGGGAATGTCTGTCGCAAGTCAAAATGAATCCCAACCCCTTTGGGGCTTGAAACTTGCAGTTCTTCCACTCCATGCACCTTTCCCTACACTTTGAGAGGTCTCCATGGCACAAATAAGGTGTACTCTCTGCGCGGTGTATCCAAAAAATGAACAGGGGGAAAGGTTTTGAACAAGCTAGACTGGCAAGGGGAATTGCAAATAGAGTTTCAAGCATGGTTCTATGACTGGAGAGAATTTCGAGCATCTAAGATTTATAACGAATCGACCAGGAGAAGAAAACACATTGGAGGACAGTGAATTTATGGCAACAAGATGTTCCAAGTCGAGTTGCAGGTTGTCGATGGCAAATCCCCCCGTGCGAGATGCAGGTGATAAGGCATGTTGGGCATGCACGATACGAACACCATGATGTTTCATTCCCTCAGCCTTCATGATAAACTGATAATAATTGTTGTACTTGCCGACATGACCTCTATTAACCACTTGACTCAAATTGGACACGTAGGGACTGACTTCTTAACAAGACTCAATTTCCTTGGAAAAGACATACCCGTACATACACAATTCCCGACTTTGACACCCCTTCCCATTTCCAATGGCCAACCGACCACTTGTTGACTTCAACCTCACGGTGCTACATACCTGACTTCACATGTTTGGATAGATGGGTCACAATGTGACTCAAAACCAACTCTAAATGGAAAGAAAAATGGCAATGCTAACAATAGCCATTCATTGAATAATTGAGTCTTATGATCATCAATAAATTCCATTGATAAATGATTGAAAAAATATTATAACATTCCAGTAGATTGGTGGTCTTAAATATTAGAATTATCTTTGGATTGTTTTAACTTTGTTCTTTCATTTTTAGCATTACTATGTTCTTTCTACTACTAAACAAAACTATGTTTCTGCAACTAAAGCAGTGAACAATTTTTCCTTATGCATGATCAAATAGATTAGAGCTAGTACCTGATATTTTTCATTGCACTTCATTAGTTTATGATCCCCAAGTTGATAATTCAATGTAGCAGAGTTCAACTAATTGGACTCACTGACATTTTTGGCACCATTGTTGGGGACATGCAAAGAGGCATTTAGTTTTTATTTCTTTTAAATGAACGTAGGAATGAATGCATGGGAAGAGAGATTATAAGACGAGATGTTAGAACATGTGCATTCACTATAAGTAGGGCTATAGAAGATATATCATCAACAATTTAAAATCATGATAAGTAGAATGAATGAATAGGCATAAATATAATAGAGGTAGATTTACTAGCGGCATAAGTACACCAAACACTAATTCACCCACTCCATCACATGGTATTGTAAGAGCCACATGATCAACTAACACTTTTGTAGGTAGAACTACAAGAGGACGATGAACAAGAAGAATTGTTACCACATAAACAAAAGGCAAAGGAAAAGTTGAAGAAGGAAGTTCTAAATCAATAAAAGTTCTATCAATCTCACAACAAGTTGTCATACTTCCAGTTGAACCTCAAGAAGAAAAATTACTTAGTGGTCAACATGAAATTGTATTTCCAGAAAACCCCATTGAAGAATCGAAATTATTTGTTACAACAAAAGACTTAATGCATCTTGGATAATACAACATGTCGAGAATATTTGGTGATCGAGAAGAAGAAATATGACCTAGAGGTGGAGAGGAAGAACAATAAGAGATGCTAGAGGAAACATGTAAATCAACTATTCAGGATGAATTCAAATTTCCAATCTTGGATCCAATATTTTCAGTCCAAATGAAGAATATACCACCTTTAGCACTTCCCAACTTTCATGGTATGATAACCAAAGACCCAAAAAATTTCCTTTTCGAATTTTATGTGTTATGTCGCAACTGTGATTACTCTTCTAACGCTAAAAAATTAAATTTCTTTCCATCTAGACTTAAGGATGTTGCATTGCGTTGGTTTATGGGATTGGGAACAAATGCTATAAAAACATGGGATGAGATGAGAAAAAAATTCCTGGTAAAATATCATGATTATTATATAAATAGAGGAATGAGGGGAAATGTTTAAAATGACACAAAAAGAAGAAGAGAGTCTTGAATATTATTTAGAAATATTTAATTATACCATTAAAAGAACAAGGCAAAATCATCTAGATTTAGATACTCGAAAAGTCATTTTACTTGGGGGAATTAGAGATGAATGGATTGATGTGTTAAATATAATGGGTAAAGGAGAAATTTCTCACCTAACCTATCCAGAAATTTGTGACTTATGCAAGCATATCTCTAGGGGAAAGTCGAAATATGGTAAGGGACCTAGGGATTCTATCTCTAGGGTCAACAAATCAGCCATCAGTGAGGTAAGTAGAGAAGACATTGGCAATTTATTGGACAATTTTAAAATAGACATTCTCAGTTTCTTGGTTCTCGATTAGACACATTGAAAATTAAGAAAAATAAAGAGGTAGAGGATTTATTAACTATTTATTGTTCAAAATGTAGAAAAATGCATCCTTTAAAAGAATGTCCTTTACATAAAATTTATTTTTATGGAATATGTCCATATAATCATGCTATAGAAAACTACCCATATTTATTGTAACTCAAAGCTTCTTACTAGGGAACTCAAGCAACTACAAACAAGTTGTGTTTTGTTGCACAAAAAAGGCCTTGGCAGCCAAGGAATCCAGGTATATCTCAAGATCCCTCTCAATATTTTCAAGATCCCTCAAGATCCTTCTCAATGGATGTTTATTTGGTTAAAAAGGTCGATGTTTTAAAAAGGTTTTTTAAGATATATATATTAAATCTTTTTTTATCCAAGATTTATAACTATAAGTTCATTTCTTTATATTATAAAGTTTGGTTTATAAGCTGCAGTTTTGGGTGGTTCATGCTAATAACAAAATTGAAGAGTTCAAAGTTTGTGGTGGATAAATTAAATGGAAAGAATAACTTTGAGCTATGGAAGCTTAAGATTCATAATTTTCTTGTGCAACAAGGATTGCAGAATGTAGATTTTATCCTTGTAAAATATTTATTGCAAACATATTTTTAGTAAAAGAAAAAAAAAGATACAATGGAAAATACAAACATTACACAAAGATTTTTCCCCTCGAAACCCAAACCGGGAAAACCAACATATTCTATATTCATTCATAGTGTTACATTGTTTACAAAAAAATATACGTATAGGAGCCAACGACATCCAAAACCCTAACCCACTAACATGGATTAGTCAACAACCCTAATTCCTTAACTGGAAATAAAAAAACCATCGACAAAAACCATGTGCTGAAAAACCACCCAAAATTGTGACACGTTTCTCAAGGCAAAAAGAATTATTGGGGGCATTTCCCCCTTGCACCCCCCCTGGTGCAAAGAAAATAATGCATACTCAACATTCTCCCACTTGTAGTTTTCTTTTCATACATGGGGTTACAGGGTTACATAGTCAACAATTCAGGGCAGCAATGCCCATGGATCCTCTACACCAAGAGAACTTCTCAGTGGTCATAAATTTTGTTAATGAATCTGCAACATTATTCAAAGTGTCCACCTTCATCAACAATACTTTATTTTCTTCAACCATCTCTCTCACAAAGTGATACTGAATATAAATACGCTTTGTCTTTGAATGATAAGTCGGGTTCTTTTCCAGAAAAACTGCACTTTGACTATCACAATCTATCCTTACAACTTGTTGTATCAACCCAATACATGAACACAATCTTTGTAACCATATTGTTTCCTTACTTGCATGAGTGGTTTCCATGTATTCAACTTCTGTAGTTGAAAGTGCCACTACAACCTGTCTTTTTCTCATCCAACTTATTGATTCTCGAAATAGGTTAAACACATACCCACTTGTAGATCTCCTATGATCTAGATCTCTAGCCCAGTCTGCATCTACATAGCCATGTATATCCACCACTTTGTCCAATACCAGTCTTCCTTGGTAGCACAATCCATAGCTAGCAATTCCATGCAAATACATGAAAACCCTTTTTACTATTGTCCAATGCTCCTTCCGTGTTTTTGACATATACCTGCTCAAAACTCCCACTGTGTGCAATGTATGATCTAATATAGACCATTGAATACATCAAAATGCCAACTGCACTCGAATATGGGACACGAGACATGTCCTCCTCCTCTTCCTGTGTCTTGGGACATTGATCCACAGATAACTTTACACCAACAAGAATAGGAACTTTGACCGGTTTACATTCTTGCATATTAAACCTCTGCAATATTGTCTCGACATATTTTCTCTAATTTAACCAGAGTTTCTTTTTTTTTTCTGATCTCTTTTAATTTCCACGCCCAAAATGTCCTTCATGTCAAATTTAGAGGACAACTGAGTTTTCACATCCTGGATAATCTTCTTGTTGTTTCCTATCAACAACATGTTATCCACATACAAGACAAAATAAATCAAATGATCACCAATTAATTTAAAATACACACAATGATCCTCTTTGCTTCTTGTGAAGCCAAGTCCGAACATATAAGCATCAAATTTTTTATACCACGTCCTTGGTGATTGTTTTAAACCATACAAGGAATTTTTTAGCTTGCATACCATCTCCTTCTTTCCCTTCACGGCATAACCTTCTGGTTGCTTCATATAGATTTCTTCTTCCAGATCCCCATGTAGGAATATTATCTTCACATCCATCTATTCTACTTCAAAATCAAATGCAGTAGCAATAGATAACATACATCTTATAGAGGTTAAATTGGCAACAGGAAAAAAAATCTCACCAAAATCAATTCCCTCAACCTGGGAATAACCCTTTGCTACTAATCGAGCTTTGTATTTCTCCACTTTTCCTTCTACATTCAACTTCTTTTTAAATACCCATTTGCTTCCAATGGTATTTCTTCTAGTCGACAAATTCACTAGATCCCAAGCCTCATTCTTATCCAAAGATGTCATTTCTTCGTCCATGGCACTTTTCCAGATATTTCCATCCTCTGAATCCACTGCCTCCCTGACAGTTCTAGGATCATCATCACTAATAGACAAAGAAAAATTTGAACAGAAATCAGATGGAGTACACCTTTTTGATATCCTTCTTTCTCGAACCGGTCTCCTCAATACTGGAGTATGAGGAGATTCTTATTCTTATTCATGTTCTTTTTTAGAGTCTAACTCATCATCCTTTAAATCAAACTCTATTTTCTCTAGTTCTTCCTTGCTTGGTAGAAATTCTTGTTTAACAACATCCTTCATTTCTCTAAATACCACATCTCGGCTATATACTACCTTCTTAGTTTCTGGGTTCCAAAGCTTATAACCTTTGAGACCATATTTATATCCAATAAATATACACTTTTCATCCTTCTTATCTAGCTTACTCATGTTTTCCTTTGGAGCATGAGCATATGCATCATAGCCAAATAACTTGAGATGTGTGAGAGGAGTTTCATGTTTTCCTAACCCGGAACCAATGAGCATGCACCTTGATTTTTCCATTAGTGTCTTGTTCATGCTTTATGAATCTCCATTCTGCTGAGGTGTATATGGAGTATTCTTCTGCCTTGCTATACCACACTTCTTACAAAATTCTTCAAATTCTTTCTCGCAGATCTCTTCGCCATTATCTTTCCTCAACACCTTAATTATTTTCTCTGTTTGATTCTCAACAAGAGACTTCAACTCTTTAAACTCCTCAAAGACTTCAGATTTATTCCTAAGGAAATATATCCGAGTATTCATCGATAAGTCATCTATAAATGAGACATATTACACAAATTTTCCCAATGACAAGACTAATATGGGTCCAAAAACATCATTGTGAACTAGCTGTAAAATTCCTTCTTCCCTCGTTGCACCAGAAGGGAATCTTACCCGATTTTGCTTCCCATATACACAATGTTCACAGAAATCAAAATCCGGAGAGAAGTTAGACATACCTTCAACCATACCTTTATCATGTAGTAGTTGAAGACCCTTCTATCTGATATGCCCCAGTATTTGATGCCACGACATAACCTTTTATATAGAGACTGTATGAGTTCTTTCTTCTTCAACTCCAATATCAAGAACAATGGAACTATTACACCCATCACTAATAGTGCTTCCTTGCATATATAGAGTTCCAAACCGAACTCCTTTCAACAACACCATTGCTCCTCGAATCATCCTGCAAGTTTCCTTTTCAAATATTGTTTTTACTCCTGCATCATCCATTTTTCTTACAAAAATCAAATTTTTGGCCAAACCTGGGATGTGTAGAACACTAGGTAGTGTTCTAATCCTTCCATCTATGAGCCTCAAATTAACTTTTCCTCACCCTGTGATTTTGGTTGTCGAGTCATCACCTAGGAAAACATTACCTCCATCATACCTTTCATATTCACATAACCACTCCCTGTGGGGAGTCATATTAATGGATGCACCTGATTCAACCAACAATTCCTCATGATATACATGTGTGCTTGAATAAGCCAAGTACACATCCCCTCCTTCCTTGGAGGTCTTTTCTTCTGTAGAAGTAGATTCTTTAGATCCCTTCTTTTTCTCAACTTTGGATCTACATTGCTTCGTGTAGTGCCCTTCTTTTCCACATCTCCAACATACCTTTAAAAAAATTTTGGGAGATTTCGATATACCCTTAGAATTATATCTCCCACTTGAGAACTTATATATATTTATTTCCTGGGAATGTCATCTTGCAAATAATGTGTCTATGCTCTGTCCTTCCATATTCTTTTGTCTCATCTCCTCCGACAAAAAGAATGAGACCACTTCATCAAACTTCAAGGTAGTTGTATTACTACCTATGGCCACAACCAGATTGTCCCACAAGTCTAGTAAAGAACACAGTAAACTGATACATTTATCTTCATCTGAAATTTTAATCTCAAGAGATACTAACTGACTTACCACAATATTGAATGCATTCAAATGCTTTGCTACCGAGTCTCCATATCTCATCCTCAGGTTATACATTTATTTTCTCAAGAATAGTTTATTTACTAGAAACTTAGACCGATACAACTTCCCCAACTTATCTCATAAATCCTTGGTTGTAGATTCCTCTGACACATTCAATAATATTGAATCTGAGAGACAAAGTCAAATTGTGCTGTTTGCCTTCCGATCCAACTTTTCTAATCATTTGTTGAAGTTCATGTAGGTGCAGTACCTGGATCTACCGTGATCCATTGATCTCTTTCCAATAATAGATCTTCCATCTTGAGCTTCCACAACTCAAAAATTTTCCCTTTAAACTTCTCAATCTCCATTTTCGAATTTCTTACCATTTCTTTTCACCTGAAAAATCAATACCACAGATCTCCCACTGTAACAAGGCTTATCATAGTCTTGAGCCAAACCCTTGACCACAAAGGCATCCCCCTAAAGCCAACAAAGATCTAATACCAAATGTATATTTTAACCTTGTACAATATTTATTGCAAACAAATTTTCAGTAAAAGAACAAAAAATATACAATAGAAAATACAAACATTACAGAGAGATTTTTCCCTTGGAAACAACCCAAACCAGGAAAACCAACATATTCTATATTCATTCATAGTGGTACATTTTTTACAATACAATATACATATATGAGCCAGCGACATCCAAACCCCTAACCCACTGACCTGGATTAGTCAACAACCCTAATTCCTTAACTGGAAATAGAAAACCATGGGAAAAAACCATGTGTCGAAAAACTACCCAAAAATGTGACACGTTTCTTGAAGAAAAAAAATTTGGGGGAGCTTCCCCTACACCCCCCAAGGGGAGGCCTAGCACACCCCCTCACACCCCCTACTACTCGTGCAAAGAATATAACACATACCGAACACAAAATACGTTGGCGAACAAGACAAACAAATCGACAAGCATGACATATGAGGGTTGGGAAGATCTAGATGGAAGAGACCTTAGTACCATTCGTTTGCGTTTGGCATATGAATTTTTGTTTAACATCACTAGAGAGGAGGCAAAAACAAGAGAGGTGATGGTTGAGTCACCGTAAAATAAAAATAAATATTTACCTTGGAGTTGTAAAAATTATTGATTGCATGTAAATGTGCATATGTTTGTAAGACATGGATATGCATGCATACACCTAGTTTATTGGGTGAAATATGAAAAGTATAGACATAGATTTAGGTAGATTGAAGATGTGGGGGGAATGTATGTTGGGTTAACCTTGAATCAATCAAAGAGTTAACTAGTTAAACCTTCTTTTTAGGTCAAAGAACGTGGTTTTTCGGGTTCATGTTTCTTTGGTATCCTGTGGTATTGTGTCCATGGATTGCATGTAATGAAGCCTATAAAAGGCTTGGTGAAATCCATTGTAAATGGGCCTGGAGGTAAGAAGTGAAGGATTACTTGGCTGGTTTGTGTCAAGGGAATGTTCATGTTAAGGTGGAGCAATGAGAATCCATTGTGAAGTACCTGGAAGTGAGCCGGAAAAGGTTTAATTGGGTCGGCTTGGTATGTGGTCAATGTTTTTCGAATGCAGTATTCAAGGTGGAACAATGTGTCGAGGTTATAAAGGTGGTTCTATAGAAACGATGATGTTTTTAGAGATTTGTAGTGAAATGAACATTGGAAAGTCAATCAAGCATTTCAGAATATATGATGAAGGTAGGTTCATATCCATGGAACTTGGAAATTATTGCAAGGAAGATGGGATCGAAGGGGCATGTTCAGTAATGCCAAGTTGCAAAAATAGTTGTGGGAAGAAGAAATTGTACTATCTGGTAACTCGGTCACCATCGAATGTAAAATATTGGAAGATTCCAGAAGAGGTATGAACAGGTCATCTGGTGATTACTCAAATGTGAAATCATTTGGTTGTGATGCTTATTTTTTTTATCAACATTCTAAGTAGGACCTAGATCAAACAGGTAAATCTTTAATACGATGATCATGTTAAGGGATACATATTGTGGGATCATACTTCCAACAGAATCATCATAGACAAAGATGCAGTGTTTGATGAATCTCCTTTTATAAAATCAAACATAGTAAAAGATGAAAGGTTCAAAGCATGATTGGTAGCATAAGGGTATTTAGAAGGTATTGATTTCAATGAAAGTTTATCACCAGTTGTTAACAGATTGTTTCTATTCATGTTGTGTTAACACTAGTTGTGTTACTTGATCTTGAGTTTGTACAACTATATGTTGAAACTATTTTACATGGATTTTTTGGATAAGGAGATGTATATGGAACAACCATAAAGATTATTTCAGAATCACAACAAAATATTTGTTTGCAAATGCAGGAATCATTGTATGGACTAAGGTAACTAGACAATGGTACAAGATGTTTGATTCCTTCATGGTCAGCCAAATTTTACAAGAAGTGATTATAACCACTGTGTTTATGGTAAATTTATTATCTTGTTGTTAAATGTTATGCTTGTTGCAAGCACACACATGTTTGATATCAACAGGTTGGCTCAATTGGTTAGGACATTTGATATGAAGGATCTAGGAGCAGCGAAACAAATATTGGGCTTGGAAATACACAGAGACAGGAAATATGGTAAGCTTTGGTTATCACAACATAGGTATGTGGTGAAGATACTCAAGAAATCCGGTATGAATAATGTGAAATTGTTAAAATATCTTTGACTTTCTATTGTAAATTTTCTTCAAGTTTATGTCCTAATGTAACATCCCGCTCTTGCGTGCACTGAGTGAACTTATTCTTTGAGGACACTTGCTTGCAAGTGATCCAGATTATTATACTATTGGGCATTTGATTATGATTATGAGGCATTATGGATATGATGACATGTTATTTCACTGTATTGACATAGACAAGTGCTATTGAGGTGGTTCTCCTGAGTGTGTAGGATTTGGACCTCAAGGATGTTGAGGCATCGATGAAACCCTTAGAATCCAAATCGATTCAGGGAATGGACTATTGGGTTTTATTGTTGTATATATGACATATGTCCATCTGATTAGATGTTATAATTATGGATCTTATTTATGACATGATTCGTTGATGATGTAGGCTAACGATAGCTTGCCGACTGGACTCACATGTGGAGTAGAGGGGTCATGCACGACTACCAAAGATGTTGAGGGAGAGGTGTGGAAAACAACCATGCCACAACCTACTAGCACTCCCATCGTGGCTCAAAATGTAGGTTAACAATTACCTAGTTTGAGAAGACCCACGATGTCGTGAGGGAAGACTACGATAGTTTCTCACGATGATTCTAAGCGACATGCAATAAGGTAGGGGCCTTATTACTTAGAGGCTCTTAGTCTCACACAAGATCACCTGGAGGAGTATTTACTCCAGGGGTTTTTGATGTCTACCAGGTCACTCAAGAGGTGAGTGGCACCCTAGGAGCACGTAGTACATCCTGAAGGGCACGTCATGCAAGAAAAATGGAAAGAGGTGAGTGGCACCCTTGGAGCATGTAGTGCGTCCTGAAGGGCACATCGCACAAGGGGAAAAAAATGAGGTGAGTGGCACCCTTGGAGCACCTAGTACGTCATGAAGGGAACGTCACGTTTTTAATTAATAAATGAATAAACCTAGATGGTCTTAGAACGAATAAAGTGATAAGAAAGATTTAAAAACAATTCCCCAAATAAAATGTTGCCCAACCTCAAAAATTAAAATCTAGGTCTAAGTGACACTTATGATAAAAATAAAAATAAAATATATATATATATATATATATATATATATATATATATATATATATATAAACAATAATAATAATCATCATTAATCATGTGACGAGAAGGGGGTAAGTGATTCAATTAATTTATAAAAAATTATTTTGGGCGATAAAATTTAAAAAAGGGGAAAAAGGGGAAATAATTGTTTTTGTTACATATGCTAGTTAAAAATTTATTAATTAAAAAGAAAAAGGGGAAAAGGTAATTTTCTACACTTGCCAATTTGAGTTTTAAATGAAAATGGAAAGAGAGAAATTTAAAAGAATTAAGAAACTAGGAAAAATAGGGAAACATAAAGAGAAAGAGAAACATAAGGAAAAAGCAAAAAGACTAACTTAGTAAGGTATCTTGCATTTAAGAACTTTCTAAATTGAACTCAACTAGTGAATTAGTAAGGGGGTAAGTCATTAAAATGTGTAAGGGAATATGGGGACACCTAGCAGCGATTCTAGGAATGCTTTTAGGTGGGTGAGGGAAATAGGAGTAATTAATTAATTAATGAAATTAATTTATGGTGCAATGAAGGGGATGGGTGACACATGTACGGGGAGGATTTTTCTAAATTAAATTATTGAACAATAAATTAAATGATATTTTGGGAAAGTAAATGACTTAGAAACTCTATATAAAGGAGGGAGGAAGAGGATGATGGATCTATTCGGTTATGTGTAACATTACGCTGCAGAAATTTAGACTTGACTGACTTAGCTTGTGGGAGTTGGGATACCCAGCTCGGTGAGGAGTGGTAGCTCGACCTTGTGAGGCAAGCCGGGAGATAGTTGTTCTATGTTTTAATGTATGAGGCCCCTTTGCAGCTTGGGGGGCTAAGGGGGAAGAAGGGTACCCCTAGTGTTGGCTGGGAGGTACCAGTGAAGTCTCATCGGTTGGAAAGCGGGAGCTACACGGAATGCACAGTACAATGAATCAGAGAGAACAACTTGGGATATGGTACGCTTACTTGATTCTTCATGGTAGATTTTTATTATACCTCACGCTTTCAATTCTATATTTTCAATTGGGTAAAGAAAATGGCGACTTAGAATTTTAATTGATAACTTAATTTCCCCATAGCCTTAAGCTCATTGTTGATTGATTCCCTTGGCTTTCGATCCATGGATGTTGTGAATTTTCTTTGGTTTTAATTGATTGTTATGAAAATTTTATGCCTGGTCCTCGTCCTCATCCCTAGTTCGCCAGTCCACACCTGAGTAGTTGGCCAGGAGCCGAATCGACGATTGTCACTTCGGTGCATAGTGACCTATAGATTCTAATGCCTTACTTTTATGTGCATCGATGATGAGCGAAGGATGTGTTTGCCCAACTATTTACCCTTTCTTATCTTTGTGTTTATATCTTCCTTGCATTGGTATCTGTATGTTATATCACCTCTGTGTCCTAATCGTTCTTGACATATGAAATATGTGTTTAGTATTCTCTACATTTCGACACCCTCAACCACGAAATTTTTAACTCTGTGTTATTTTATATTGCTGGATAAATTAACCCTGCATTGTAATATCTTCCTGGCAACTTCACTCTATGTTTTGTTTTATTTGATGGCATTATTCTCTGCATTTTTATACCCCTGTGACTTTTGACAAGCATTCAACCACGAATTTCTTCCTTTGAGTTTTAGTATGTTGGAGGGCGAATGTACTCTGTGTTTTAATATTTTTATGGTGAGTTTACCCTACAAGATTATCCTTTATTTGTACAATCACAGACAGTGAATTTAGCCTTCTCTTTACCACTGTGTTTTACCTCGATGTTTTCCCACAGTGATTTAACTCTACTATTTTTCTTTTATTAGACCGTGATAGCAAATCTGGACTGATGTTTATTATGGTTGGTTAGCCATTTCATTGACAGTAAGTTATAGACAACAAATATAGACAGTAATAAATGCAGCGAGTTAATTATTGTGTGTTTGTGTTGGCATAGATAGATAGCGACTTCATTTGACATAAATTCAAGGACAACACATATCGATTTCACATATGGTATGGTCAGTGATTTATATTCACTAGTCAGCGATTTTCTTCGCCCTTTTTAAAAATCGCTTTTAAAAATATATTTCACACTGTGATTGGCTGGACAACGATCCATTTTCCAGCATTTAAATTTCGCCCACAGTATGCATTTACACAGCGATACCTCAGCTGCACGTCAATTTGGAAATAGTCCACATTTTGTAGGCATTATTGTGACCTCTCCACATATCATGTGTATTTAGCCATTTTATTCACAACGATTCATTTCAATTTAATATAGAAATTATATATAGCGATTCTTATAGCTATTGTATTTGATTTTGAATTAATTTATGTAGCGATTAATTAAATCGAGTTTAATGTTCAAGTTAGTGTAGTGAGTTATTATGGAAAATTTATGCGTGAACCTGATGTATGTTTCAGTCTGCGAATTTATGCGTGTCTGACATATATTTTAGACTCTGGGTTAGACTGCGACTTGGTGCAGGGTATAGATTGACAGTGAATCCACACCTGGTCGGAGAATTCGTGAAAGTTAGCGTCATGCAGGTTAATGACAGTGTTTCTTTATGTAAATGACAGTGTTGCATTCATTGCTTCTATGACTATGTTTTTCCTCTATTATTTTATAGACAATAATCATTTGGACAACAAAGCTTATATTCTTATCTGGCAATTACACTGCACTATAATTTTACTTAGAATTAACCGACAGCTACTAGACTACATTATCATACCTATTAATATTCAACGTTATGTATAATAGACAACGAATTAATGTTAGTCATCAACTATATTAAGAGACAATGATTGTTAATAATTTTGACAGCGATGGGGTATAAGATTATCTCCTTACCACCAACAATATAAGTCTTACCCGTTTGAATCGAAGGTATTGTAGACTCTTGGCATCATACTACAGAAAGATACCATCATTAACTCAAATGCATGTCTAGTTGCCTCTCTCTCTTTATGTCATTGAAACCCTTATTGTTACCCTTCTCAAAAATAACTAAAATTCATAAATTTATGTTGTATGGAAGCCACAGCTAAGGCCTAGTGTGTCCACATGGTTTTGTAAGGATGTATTTTTGCTAGAGTCATGTTTATCTTTGAACCTTGAGAAGAATCTTGAAATGTGGGAGACTTTAGGTATAAGTTCACAACCTTATACTTTTAATTGAAAAGGCACACTCACATCATCCTTGGAAGAGTTTATTGGCTTAAGTAGTTAGTATTGCTTAGGATACTAGTAAATTCATTGTGGTTGTAATGTGTTTATACCATGCCTGTTAGGCTGCTAAATTGAAGCTTTGAATGACCTGAAACACTAAATTGTCAAACCAGGGTTGGTAAACTTTGAGCTGCTACACTGTATGTGAGAGTAAGGGTCTAGTCTCTTATATGAATGCTATCCTTAGAAGAAAACACACACCTATTCTGAGAACTTGAATTTTAATAACTATCTTGAAACTGAGCATCTCCTATTTAAGTCATCAACAGAAAAACAGTCTTGTGCTCAAATGCTGGTGCTGCTATTTCTATTCAAAAGTGTGGTTCCAAAAGATTATTTTACCTCTATGTCCAATCATCTACCATCATCATTTCTGTTTAAGTCAGGACACACAGAGTATTGTTGAAAATGCATTCGTTCTGAGCAGCAAAAAATAAATCTAATTCTGTCTACAGGAAAATAGAGCACTACCCTAACTACTGGTACCAGGAGCTCCCCTTTGATTTAAGTGCAATCTAACTATTCCAAGTAAGTAGGGTAACTAACAAAGCAAGTTCATTCACACTCTAAGTTATGCTCAAATTGAAAATGAAAATCCAAACAACCACATGCATATTCTAAACCCTACAGGCATCAGTCATCTGTTTAATACTCAGCAACGTCAAAGATAACAGTACACTGTAATGATTCAGTCGAGGAATAAATAAACACGATTCGGAAACAACTATGTCGATGTCACACTATGAGTTGCAGATATACCATTCAGGTAAACAAATGCTAATACGCTAAAACAACTAAATCTATGAGCGTTAAGATACCTCATATGCAAGTTCTAACGCATTAAAATGAACTAAGTCTATGACAGCATAAAACTAAATCTATTGACAGAATAAGGCAGCGACTTGCACCGGTTTGGCGGGCCCAACCAAACGGCACAAACGTTGTTAGTAATAACCAGAGCCGACTATAACATTCTATACAATCACTGTGTAAACTTCGTACTTCATTAACTCAGGAAAGAAATACTCAAGTCGTATACCAGTCGATTAACATAACGCAACAACAGCTTATATTCAAAAACATAGGTTCACGGGATAACAAAGTCCAACCCGGTCTCAGGAGTGATCTCAGGTTTATATATAAAAATCCTACTGTTCATAACAGTCGAAAACAAAGATGCATAAAAACAAACGGATCCCCGATCCGAGAATAGTCTTGGAATCAAGTTTTAAAACATATTCCACATCTTCGTGACACGTAGTGTCACGAAGTGTGAACGATGAAGAATAATCGATCCAGTTTTATCATTATGCTTTCAAGCACCCTGTGGCGATGACTCCAGTTATCATGTGAATCTCTCTATCTCCCATTCGAACCATAACGCACACCATAATGCACAGATATTTTGTGGCTCCATTGGTACCTCCACGAGTACGAGTTGGTACCTGGTACCGGCATCCTGTTCCAAAAATAGAAGTGGTACCTAACCCAAGCGATATTAGTTCCAATACCAATTTAAAGCATTAAAGTGCATAAAAATAGCTTGAAATGAAAAGATACCTTAGGTAACCCTATTGAATGGTAGGGAGATGTCAATTATGTCAAAACAAGGCCAAAAGGGTGGTACTGGTATATAAATGAAGGTCTGTGGCATATAATGTGGGCAAAAACATGATCAAAACCGGGGACCAACATACCCCCACACTGAAGTCCTTGCCTGTCCTCAGGCAACAAAAATCAAAACTGGTAGCCATCAAAGGGTTGCAGCGGCTGCAACCAGCATCTGTAGCCT
>ML785576.1:99622-112732 GCA_009831015.1 Picea engelmannii
CTATTGGTCTTTTTGAGGATCTTATGGCCTTTGATGTCACAGCTGTAGTTGTTATCTATGAAATTACAGAGTTAGGGTTCCTGAGCAGGTCGTGTATTTTCTCTGGATCAACTGTGTCATCCAGGGCTGGATCACCAAGATTTTGGGTTTGCTGATGTATGGTGTTTCCTGGTTCTAGGATTTGTTCTACAGTTTCCTCAGCCAGAATTTCAGTATCAGTTTCTATCGCTCTTTGGGTGGAGGTTTCTTCTTCTTTTTGTGGTGTTGTATATTTCCTAAATCTACCTCTAGGATCTCTATTTATCATGAAGTCATATTAAGAAAAAAATGAAATGAAAGAACTAAGATTGAGTTTCAGAGTACCTGTGATAACTGATATGTCGATTTTCACCCTTTTTGTTTCCACAGCTGCTCTTACTATCAACCTGCTAACACACCAAACCAAAATAAGTGAATTCTAAAACTAATCAAAATAACTATCCTCTTACCTTTTAAACAGCTCCCCAGCAACGGCACCAAAAATGTCAGGCTGCTAAATTGAAGCTTTGAATGACCTGAAACACTAAATTGTCAAACCAGGGTTGGTAAACTTTGAGCTGCTACACTGTATGTGCGGGTAAGGGTCTAGTCTCTTATCTGAATGCTATCCTTAGAATAAAACACACACCTATTCTGAGAACTTGAATTTTAATAACTATCTTGAAACTGAGCATCTCCTATTTAAGTCATCAACAGAAAAACAGTCTTGTGCTCAAATGTTGGTGCTGCTATTTCTATTCAAAAGTGTGGTTCCACAAGATTATTTTACCTCTATGTCCAATCATATACCATCATCATTTCTGTTTAAGTCAGGACACACAGAGTATTGTCGAAAATGCATTCGTTCTGAGCAGCAAAAAATAAATCTAATTCTGTCTACAGGAAAACAGAGCACTACACTAACTACTGGTACCAGGAGCTCCCCTTTGATTTAACTGCAATCTAACTATTCCAAGTAAGTAGGGTAACTAACAAAGCAAGTTCATTCACACTCTAAGTTATGCTCGAATTGAAAATGAAAAGCCAAACAACCACATGCATATTCTAAACCCTACAGGCATCAGTCATGTGTTTAATACTCAGCAACGTCAAAGATAACAGTACACTGTAATGATTCAGTCGAGGAATAAATAAACACGATTCGGAAACAACTATGTCAATGTCACACTATGAGCTGCAGATATACCATTCAGGTAAACAAATGCTAATACACTAAAACAACTAAATCTATGAGCGTTAAGCTACCTCATATGCAAGTTCTAACGCATTAAAATGAACTAAGTCTATGACAGCATAAAACTAAATCTATTGACAGAATAAGGCATCGACTTGCACCGGTTTGGCGGGCCCAACCAAACGGCACAAACACTGTTAGTAATAACTAGAGCCGACTATAACATTCTATACAATCACTGTGTAAACGTCGTACTTCATTAACTCATGAAAGAAATACTCAAGTCATATACCAGTCGATTAACATAACGCAACAACAGCTTATGTTCAAAAACATAGGTTCATGGGATAACATAGTCCAACCCGGTATCAGGAGTGATCTTGGGTTTATATATAAAAATCCTACTGTTCATAACAGTCGAAAACAAAGATGCATAAAAACAAACGGATCCCCGATCCGAGAATAGTCTTGGAATCAAGTTTTAAAACGTATTCCACATCTTCGTGACACGTAGTGTCATGAAGTGTGAACGATGAATAATAATCGATCCAGTTTTATCATTATGCCTTCAAGCACCCTGTGGCGATGACTCCAGCTGTCATGCAAATCTCTCTATCTCCCATTCGAACCATAACGCACATATCTCGAGCGGCTCCATTGGTACCTCCACGGGTACGAGTTGGTACCTGGTACCGGCATCCTGTTCCAAAAATAGAAGTGGTACCTAACCCAAGCGATATTAGTTCCAATACCAATTTAAAGCATTAAAGTGCATAAAAATAGCTTGAAATGCAAAGATACCTTAGGTAACCCCATTGAATGGTAGGGAGATGTCAATTATGTCAAAACAAGGCCAAAAGGGTGGTACTGGTATATAAATGGAGGTCTGTGGCATATAATGTGGGCAAAAACATGATCAAAACCGGGGACCAACAATGCCCTTGAACAAAGAAAATATTGATTCTATCAAGGAGTGAATATGTGACCTTACCTTCAAAGGAGATGATAAGTTGAGTAAAACATGAAGAGAAGAAATGAATGAAATGGGAAGGATAGCTTTATGACTTTAGGCTTAATAATTAGTGGGTGGTTAGATTTTTTTCTTAAGGGAGGTATAGTACCACACTACTAGTAGGATTTGATTTCATTCATTGGATTACAATTATTATTGAGTTGGGTATCAGTGTACCACGATAATAGAAGTTATTTATAGGCCAAATCCAGGTGAATTTATTACTAGATTGCCTTTGGAATTTGAAATCTTGGGGAATTAATGATTTTGTCAAGTGGATAAAAGAATGTAAAACGTTAGAAGAGATAATGGTCATGATGATAAGGCACTTGGAGTATTAACTGGAGCTTTCAAACCCTTGTGTGTAGAGATGGAAATTGGAGCATGAATGTTTGTCTTGAAAAGTGAGGTAATACTTCAAGACTCTAGTTCAGAGTGAAAGGATTCAACTTGACCAAGAGTACATAGGAACGGGAAGAATGGAGTCTAGGAAAAGAAACTTGAATTATGGTAGTTGATCATTAAACTATGATTGGAGAGTCTACATCAGATTCACAATGGAGGATTTGCTTATTTTAATTTAAGAAAATCAGAATTTGTCAATGAATAGATCCCTACAAGAAGACACTAAAATTTTTAGAATAGTACCTTGCGGTGCACGACAGAAGGCCACCAATGTTTGGTGGTTTTTAATTACTTGCTCGTTGCTTTGTCCATCCTTTGATGGGGTGGCTACTATTACCTTCCTACAGAAAAAAAAAAATTAGCACTCATTATGCATCATATGTTGTCGTAACGAAGAGGGGATTTTACACCTAACTAATGAAGAAGAAAAGGGATATATGTCTCGTGTATTGTATGTTAGTAGGAAGTTTCGTGTATGTAATGAAATGGTCAATCTTTCACATGAAGTTGGTGTTGTCATTAGACACATGGAAAAACCAGGCGAAGAGCATGGAAATGGGTGTTGATGATTGCAATGGGAATGTTTAAGTATTTCAAATGCAGTTGGTGTTGTTAGTGGACACATGGAAAAACCAGGTGAAGAGAATGGAAATGGGTTCTTTAGTATCTTAGAAGAACAGAAGCACAAGTATCACCTACATTTTTTGCAGTGATTTAGTGTATGGTTATGATTCATGAGATTTGGACAAGAGTAGACCTGCCTAAGGTTATGTCTTGAAAGAATGCAAGGATCTATTGGGTAAGTTTGGACAAGTACATGATGAGATGTTTTGTGGTGGTCAAATCATTGTGCATTTGACTCAGTCCAATGTATCAAAATGGGACAATGCATCGTTTTATAAGACAAGTTATTGATGGAGGCATAATGGTACATACTATAACAAATTGTGCATACATGTTGATGTAACAGTATTGTTAGAGAAGTTGTGGAGCTGTGATGGTGTTTGGCTTCTCTTAGCCGGTGGGAAAGGTGATGAATAAATTTGGGCATGGTATATCAGGTAAATTGTTTTCCAGGTGGATATTGTTGAAATGTGCCAACTAAATTCCCATGATTTTGAGATATGGGTGGATTGCTTGACTCCTAGTATTATGTCGTTAACTAAACAACTAAAAATAGAATATGGATACATCCACACTAAAGTGATTAGTTTGTCTAACTATTTGATAGATGATATATATCTATGCATGCTCATAGAGGAAAATGTGCATTGTGGGATGAGTGTGAGATTTGTAAGCATGTGTTTGGATGTTGTAATTCTCCCCTAATCAATAAGAATATTGATTATCATTACCCTGTGTATGTTTCCCTTTAAAGAGTTTTACCACGTAAATCCTTGTGTTTTGTGTGTGATTGTTGTTTTGTTGTATTTTCCATTAAATCTTGTTGAATTTATGCTTCCATTTGTGTTGTGTTGTTAGAATTTGGATTAAATGAAGTCAAATGCAAAAAACTTTTTTCACTTAATGATTTGTTTATAACAAGATAGATTCAAAGTCCCACAAACCCAGTGAGAATTCATCTTTTATTGGGAAGACATAAATTTGGGGAAGTTCAGTTATTTTGTTTTCAATGATTCATTTTATATGTTTTTTTCAATAGCATTAGATACAAAAAAATTGTAACAAAATGTTAAAGTTTTCTATGCTTCAAACTTTCATTACATCTAGTTTTGGAGAATGTTCTTTTTCAAGTATGTTCAATTTTGAGTTGATAAAGTTTAGAGTTCAAATCTCACCCCATGGTTTACTATGTATTTATCTCTTCACAATGGATTATTGTCGATAAAGGGAACAAAAATCATTTCAGTGGCCAAACATCATAACATATTACTAAAACATTGCATGCTTATCAAACATTTCATCTCCATAAATATATTATGCAATTTCAAATATGTATAAACATTTCACAAAGAGTAAGGTTAATTTTTGTTTTCAGGTTCATAATATTTTTGTGTTAAGAGGGGTTCTATAATCCAATATGGAAGAGATGTTATTATGTAGTGATAAAAAAAATAATGAGATTATATTAAGTGACGGTAACCTTCTGGAAATTGCGAGATTATATAATACTGGAATGTTTGAATCATATTTTTCATTTTGCGTTCCCACTGCGTACTAAACACAACCTACTTTCTTGACTTCTAATACTTTTCAATCTCCTTGGGGGTTTGTCCATGAATCTCCTTAGGGGATTTCGATTGACATGAAATTCCCTTTTTCTCTTTAAAACATTTGGACCAGGAAAAGAGCGTCACAGTTTAAATGTTTTACGAAATGTCTTTTTTCCAATAATTTTTTTCAAGGACATTTTCCTAAAATTCGACGAGAAATTATTATATCCACATATTTTAGTGATTATTTATGTATACTTCAAGTGATCCTGGTGTTATTCAGTATGGTAAATCCATTTCTACATTTAGAAATGAATTTTAAACAACAAAATATAATGATTTCATGAAGATTTATGTCACTAAATTCCAACGAAAAAACTATTTCATAGAACAGTTAGACAACACCGGAAAATAATTATACAATAAAAAAAAATTCCCAAACCACCACCCCGACACAACCCAACCACCACTAGTGGTGGTTCCTTCACTTTCAAACCTTGGCCCCTCAACTCAAGTCCCTCTCCACTCCAATAATACAAAACCAATACCAGAAACACCCTGAAATTCAAAGCATTTTGATTCCTCTGAAATACCCGTTTGTGAAAGTAGCAGAACCGCCCGAATTTCTCCTTAGCATGAACCTTGCCAATCCCACACAACGTAATAGTTAATGCCCACAAATCACGATCCCATGTGAGTCCAAGTGGCCCCTATCAGGACTATAATTTGACGTCCCACAAGATATTTTTTTGGTTTTTAAATTGATTTGACACGTGGATACAAAATCCACACGTCAAAATTTACCGGCATAAAAAATCTTACCCCGTCATATTGACATTCCACTCTATAACGTACCCATCATAAATTCTCGGTACTTAGTTTACTATAGATATATCATGAAACACCTACCTAGGCACACACTCAAGAGGGGTTGGACAAGGGTTTGTTGGAGGATTGATGGACAAGGATTTGTTGGAGGATTAAATATAAGAGTAAACAAAACTTAATTAGTTCCAAACTCCTAGTCCCTCAAATTTAATTAGTGTGACTCCTAGGTGTTAATGGTTAATTGAATATCCATTAATTTATCTACTCGAATTTACATAAAACAACACAAGATAATTTGACACTTATGAATTCACTTAAAACGTAAAATGACATGTATGACAAACAAATGACCATCATCAAAATTTCACTTGACAAGTAGGATAAATTTGAAATTCCAACTCTGACCCTTATTTGCATTTTCATGTAGCAATAAATGTTTACCAACCATCCCATGAGCTCATGCGAGGGACGGGTGGAGTGGGACATTCTCTGTGAAAATAAGGTTCGTCGATGCATTGTCGCAATTACTCCTTCAATGTTTGCAATTCCTAAAATCAGTCCTCGATCACTTACTTCAAAATAAATAAATAAAATTATTTAATAAATGCATAATTCTTGAAATTTTAAAATAATTATATATTTATACGTATTGATTTTACAATGATCGAAGCATGCAACATGATCAGAGAGCATCAATTGTTGCATGCTTAAGTGAACTAATGCTCTTTGTAAAAAAAAACCGCATTTATAAGTTTTTTTAAGTAAATTGGATTTTGCCATTTTTTCATTACACAGAAATTGTCGATCCATGTATTTGAACTACAAGAATATGGGAAATAAATTGTCGATGATCATAAATCATAATTTGACTTTACCCAACTTAAAAAATCAAAGTATGTTTCACAAAAATGGCTTGGGTTGAATGTTAATTAGAATGCAGTCAAGGTAAGTGACATACGAATGGTATGGGTTAAATGTTGATTAATATGTAGAGTTTTTTCTTTTTTCATTTTTTTTTTAAATTTGTTAAAATTTATAATTTATAATAAAATTATAATTTTATTTATTTAAAGATGTAATAGGAAGATGGAAAATAAATAGGTCATTATCTTTAATCATAATTTGACTTTACTCAACTTAAAAAATCAATTTGACTTTATCCCAACTTAATAAATCAATATGTGAGAGAGTCAAATGACTTGAGTTAAGWTGAATGTTAATTAGAATGTAATCAAGGTAAGTGAGATTAGAATGGTATTGGTTAAATGTTGATTAAAATGTACATTTTTTCCATTTTTCATGTTTTTTTTTTTAATTTATTAAAATTTATAATTTATAACAAAATTACAATTTTATCCATTCAAAGATGCGACTTAGAGGTTTTGGGGTAATTTCAGAATCCATTCAAAACATTAAAATTTGGATTAGAACCAGGATGATCTAATTTGACCCAACAAACCAAGGCAAATTCCAGCGTAGCTTGATATGATGTAGTAAGCCAAGGAAAATTTGGTTAAAGTCTCTTCAATGATATGTTTGTGCTTGTGATAATGTATGTTTTTTATTTAATTTTTATTACTAATGGAAACATGTATTTCGAGCTATGCGGCCTTGCTTATTTATGTTTAAATTAGCAAGTGTTCCATATATTTATGCATTGGTTTGAGTGTATGTTGCATTGATTGAAATCAATGTAAGTTCATTGGTTTTAGTGCTTCTTGCACTTATTTCAATGTTTCGTGCATGATGTCATTTATTTGATATAGGGTTTCAATTATATACAATAATTCAAATAAATATGTCATATCATAATAATAAGAAGAAAAATTATGATGTACAAAGAAATAAATATATCTTAGTGTTCATGAATGGTTTTAGTGTCTTTTGCATTGATTTCAATGTTTCCTCTCTTTGATACATGGTTTCAATTACTATCATGTCTTCTCATGATGAGAAACAAATGATGTACATGTAGAGGATGTAAGAATACAAACAAGAGAACGTGTTAGGAAACAAAGAAAAGCTAGAGTAAATCACTAATGAAAAAAAGGAAGATCAAAGAAAAAATAAAAGTGAACAACAAAGAACATATTGACAAAGAAAGTCTCAACAAATGACAAGTGACCAACAACAAGAATAGGGAAAAATAAATTATGAATGACAACTTGAGCATATCAACAAAGAAAGTCACAAGAAATGACAACTAACCAACAACAACAATAGAGAAAATAAAAATTAAAAATACAGAAAGCACATCGACAAATTTAGGCACAACAAATGACTACTAATCAACAAAAATAACAGAGAAAACAAAATTCTAGACAACAAAGAGCATGTCACAAAAGAAAACATAATTGATCCAATATAATCATAGTACCAGATGCAGAACTTGAAGAAAAAGATAATCCCATGAAAACATAAGGTTACATGATACATATTCCCAAACTCAACCTCTAATTCTCATTGAAAAAATGATGCAAGAAATTTTGATATAGTCCCAAATGAATAAATTCAAACTGCTAAGATAGTCCTTGTTGAAGAAATTCAAATTGAGGATAATAAACGAGCATGGTACTTGAAGATATGAATATTGCACATCGAAAATTTCTTGATAGGATTGATCATTTGGCCAACATTCAAACCTATAATGTCTATGAAGATTTTTATGCTAGAGTTCAGGTAGTGAATGCAAATATAGGTCCAATGTCCATGAGATATAAAAGAGAGAGAACTCATCACAAATTTTCAGCTCAAAACCATATGGATCCATGATCACAACCAGAGACAACCAGAGATTGAGGAATTAGCATTAGACAGAGGACAACCAGAGATTTCCAACAACTAAAATTTTAGGGCAGAGGAGAGGACAACTAAAATTTTCAAGCTATATAGATTTCCAACAACATTTCTTACTTTCAAACTCTTAATAATTTCAATAAAAAAGAGAATTATAACTTACCAAAAACCATAAAACTTAAAGAAGATAAATATACTTTTTACTACCAACTTTATAAATCCTTCCAACTATATATATATATATATATATATATATATATATATATATATATATATATATGTTTTGCAATAATAAAAGCAACAATAAAATATAAATAAACATCACCTTTTACATTCTCACCTCCATATATTTTTGTATATCAACATCATCATCATATTATTATTATTATGATGATGATGATGTTTTGCAATAATAAAAACAACAATAAATATAAATAAACATCTCCTTTTACATTCTCACCTCCATATATTTTTGTACATCAACATCATATTATTATTATTATTATATTATAGAACTCACTACATCCAAGCCACCTACACTTTTTCTCATTAATTCACTAGCAACACATTATTCTCCACTTGATGTGCTCATTGTTTAACATGATTATCCTATAGTATATTGATAATAAGTATTTCTCAGCGATTTCTCACCTTTTTTTAATCAGTAAAGTACAGGTGGGCTTCATATTTGTCTGTTTGGGTTATTGGTATAACATCAAAGCTAACAATGACGATTTCTCACCTTTTTAATAAGTATTTATCTATTTGAATTATTGAGTATAACAGAAAGTCAACGGAATTTGTGAGTAAATCTTTGGATGACCCAAACACACAATCTAATTAAATATGGGTTTTGCACTGTCATTTTTTCTTCCAAAACTGAAAAAAAATACTTATATTAATGAGTATAAAGAGTCTTTTGTAGTAATAAGTACCCTGGAATAGCACTTGTTACTTCCCTCTTAGCACTGGAATAACACTCTTATGAGTTACAAAAAAAATAAGCATAGAAATTACAAACTCCATCACTGCTTACTCTCATTTGACACAATAATTACAGAAAATCAGGGTTTCGGTAAAAGACCCTAAGATTTATTAAGTTTGGAAAGCCCAACACCAAAGTCAATTATTAACCTTACTGTTGGACCTCCAATGACCCAACCCACAATCCAGTTTTAGACGACATATGGAGGGCACTTTGGGCGGGGAATTTGGCAAGAACAAAGGGAGCAAACTTGTATTCACAACTTGAAATAGAGATTCGATGGTACAAGTATGGATCTCAGAAGGCCTGGTCAAGGCCAAGGAAGATGTGGACTATGACTATGTATTAAAGACCGGGGAGAGCTATGACTATGTACAAAAGTTTTTCCTGCATTTCTCCAAACCTCAAGACCTAGGCAGTAATGTAACTCACCAAGATCTTTCATTTCAAAAACTTGTGACAACTACTCCTTGATTTCATCAATTAATTTCTCTACATTTTTTGTAATTATCAAATCATCAACATATAAGGAAATCAATACTATATACCCCTTCTCATCAAATTTGGTATACAGATTTGGATTACTTTTTCTCCTCATAAAACCTTGTTGAAGAAAGAAAGAGTCTATCTTCTCATACCATGACCTAGGTGCCTGTTTTAGTCCATACAATGCTTTCTTTAACTTACACACTAAGTGTTCTTGCCCTTGTTCCACAAACCCTTCAGGTTGAGTAAGGTAAACCTCCTCTTTTAACTCACCATTCAAAAATGCAAATTTATCATCTAATTGGTGTAGCTTCCAATGGTACTTTGTAGCTAAAGAAATTAACAATCCGATAGTATTCAATTTAGCTACCGGTGCAAAAGTTTCACCATAATCAATACCTTATGTTTGTGAATACCCCTTTGCAACCAATCTAGCCTTATATTTGTCTATACTACCATATGATTTAAAGTTGGGTTTGTATATCCATTTGAATCCAATGGGCTTCTTATGTTTAGGCAATTCAGTCAATTCCCAAGTATCATTTTTCATTATAGATTCATATTCTTCCTCCATTGCATTTCGTCATTCATCATGTTCATGAGCTTCATAAAAACTCATGGGTTCTATGACATTTGAAATGCTACTCATTAGGGCATATTCTTTATACCTCTCAAGGAGTTGAACCTGTTGTGAAGATCTTCTGAACTGATTATATTTCTCCCCACTTTGTGAAGATATGTCTTTTCCTCTAGGTGAACTATGACTGCTTGAAGTGTCCATATCATTGAGTCCTTCTTGTTGATGTTGTTGTTGTTGTCGTTGCGGTTGTGGTAGTTTCTTTTGTGATGGTTGTTGTTGCTCTTCTTTAACTTCTTCATCAAGAAGTCTATGCCATTCCTCATGACTGTTGTTTTCATGATTTCATGCTTCCTGCTCATGGAAAAGTATATCTCTACTTGCAAATACTTTGTGATTAGAAGGATCAAACAGTTTGTATGCTTTGAATTCAGAATAGTACCCTATGAAAATACATTTAATGGATTTAGCATCCAATTTATTCCTATTCTCCTTTGGAATCTGAGAAAAAGCCTTACAACCAATTACTTTCAAATTATGAATTGCAGGCTTGGAACCATAAAAGGCTTCAAAAGGAGTAACATTATCAAGACACCTTGTTGGAATTTTATTCTTTAAATAAATTACAGTATTTATGGCTTCAGCCCAAAATGCATTTGAGATATTCTTACCTTTCATCATACTACGTGCACACTCTACTAGAGTTTTTTTTTCCCTTTTGACGACTCTGTTCTACTGTGGAGTGTGAGGTATTGTAAATTGTTGTACTATTCCATGATCTTTGCAATATTTGATGAAGTCCCCTGATTTATACTCCCCCCCTTGATCTGAAAGGAGGATTTTGATGGATTTTCCTGTCTGTTTTTCCACTATGGTTCTGAATTCCTTAAAGTACTCAAAAACATCACTTTTTCTTTTAAGGAAGTAAACCCATGTGTATCTCGTGCAATCATCAATAAATAACAGAAATCAAAATGCACCTCCTAAAGACCTAGTCTGCATAGGCCCGTAAACATCAGTATGCACAAGATCTAAAACATATCTCTTTTTCCTATCAATATTAGAGGGGAATTCATCTATGTGCATCTTTCCTAATGCACATCCATCACAAGCAACATTCTCATTCTTTAACATGGGAAGTCCTTCAACCATATTATTTTTCTGTAATAACAATAAATCAGGATGACTGATGTGGCCATACCTTTGATGCCAAAGACTATCTGTTGGCATAGTTGAATAAGTCAGTGTGTGATGTGCTTTCCTGTTAACATACAGTTTGTATAGGCCTCTTGCTCTGACTCCTGTTGCAACAGTTTTGAATTAGTCCAGTAGATCCTTCACTATGCAATAATTCTTAAAGAATTCAACCTTCAAGTTCTAATCTGTAATGGTGGACACAGAGATCAAATTTTTCTTTATCCCTGGCACAAAAAGAACATTGTGAATGTGACGAATAGTACCATTTGACAATGTCACAGGAATGTCTCTATATCCCTTGATCTGATGAGCGCTTCCTCCAAACTTTGAAATTTTCAGCAGCAGGATTCAGATATGGCTTATAGTTTCTTAAGCGACAGTCCGCGGCTTTATGTTCATGATTATGGTAGTTGTAACATTTTGGTTCACTGAATCACAGATCATAACAATTGTTATGCTCATAATTGTTGTTATGTTTCACCTGTGTCCTTCCTCCATCTATCACATGATTTATAGTATGTGGTCATTTGTTTCTTGGTTGTCTCAATCTTTGTTGTGGCAGATAATTATTCCTTGAGTATCTTGATTTCAAATATCTAGATCTTAAAGAATAGTTTACATCTTTGTGACCAAAGTTAGAACATAAAAAACAATAGCCATAGAAAAAACCTTTGTACCCGGAGAAAGGCTGTAGTCGATTTCTTCCATGCTGATGATTTCTTTGATCAGAAAATGTGTTTGTGTTATTTCTTTGATCTACATATTCGGTTCTGGTACTTTTATTTTCATTCCTTCTCGATGGTTGATTTTCTTTCTTTCTTTCTACAGAGTGGTTATTGTCAATGATTGTAGTTCTAACAAACTTGATGGGTTGTGTATTACTTGAATGATCACTACTTGATCCTTCTTCATATCCCAAGCCAACTTTCAACTTTGAATTCCTTTTCTGATTAATTCTTCTGAAGATTTAATACTTGGCAGATTTTGATGATACAATGCCTTAAACTTCTCCATTTCTTTTATGGTTTTTACTATCTCTTCTTCTAAGGCTTCACACCTCGCTTTCTTCTCTGACAATTTTTGTTTCAATATGTCTTCTATTTTCTTTGCCTCTTATAACTCCACTTTTAGTAGAGAAAACTTTTCATCAGGTTTTTTACCATTCATTTTAAACTGCATCAACAATTGCTTTTGTTTTATCTTCTTACATCTGAGTTTGTCAATTTCTTCCAAAGAACTGATTAATTAACCTTCCATATCCACCACAGCTTCTTCATCACCCATTTCACCTACTGTGTGCTCATCATCAAGATCTCCCATAGCCATAAGCATAAAATCATTCACTTTGTCTTCACATGATGAATCACTATCTATGTCTTCTGAGGAATTGTCATTATTTGCACACAAACTTTTCTTTTTACTATATTTCTTGAATTT